>QZLH01000964.1:17649-40309 GCA_003833135.1 Oehlia diaphana | reverse complement strand
AATAACCGTTCTTTCTTCTTTTTTAGGTTCGGGTTGCTTTCAAATTCCGAAGAATGGAAGAAACCAAGATTCATAAGTAAGTACGAATCTTGGTTCTATTTCTTTTTTTTTTAATATTATGAATGGTTGCTAACCGTTCTTTTTTTTTTTTTAGGTTCAGCTTTCGGGTGGGCTTCTGAAGTATAGAAACTCCAAAGATTCGTAAGTACGAATTCTTTAGAGTTTTTTTTATTTTTTTTTAATATGAACGGTTATTAACCATTCTTTTTCTTTCTTTTTTATAAATTCGGCATCTTGGGAGGGGCTTTTGAGTTCTGAAGAACGAAAAAAACCAAGATTCGTAAGTATATATATGAATCTTGATTTATTTTTTTTTGTTTTTTTTATTATATTAATAAACGGTTACTAATAACCATTTTTTTCTTTATTTTTTTAGGTCCGGTGGGCTTCCAAAGAATGAAAACCTAAAGTTTCATAAGTATGAGTACGAAACTTTTATTTTATTTATTTTTTTTTATTATATTAATGAATGGTTACTAATAACCGTTCTTTTCTTTATTTTTTAGGTCCAGTGGGCTTCTAAAGAACGAAAACCCAAAGTTTTGTAAGTACAAGTATGAAACTTTTATTTTTTTTATTTTTTTTTTTTATTTTATTAATGAACGGTTACTAATAACCGTTCCTTTCTTTATTTTTTTAGGTCTGGTAGGCTTCCAAAGAATGAAACTCCAAAGTTTCGTAAGTACGAAACTTTTATTTTTTTTTATTTTTTTTTTATTTATTAATGAACGGTTATTAGTAACCGTTCTTTTCTTTATTTTAGGTTTCAGGATCTTCAGAAAAAAAGGAACCAAGATTCGTAAGTATGAATCTTGGTTTTATTTATAATTATTTTTTTAAAAAAATATTATAAACAGTTTATGTTAATAACTGTTCTTTTCTTTTTTATAGGTTTGAGTGAGTTCGAAGCTGCTTGCTTCGAAATTTTTTTTCATTTGTAGGTGTCCATTGTTTCTTAGAATTAAACCAACTGGAACAATGTCCAAACCATTAACAACATGTAAATTTGTAGTATAGAAAAAAGAGGTTAATTAATACTATAGTTTAATACAATTTTGTAATGCTTTTATTAAATAAATTAATACTTATAAAAAATACAATATATAATGACTGTGGTGAACAGTGAATAATTATTATTTTGTGAATTTTTGCAAAATTTCGTTCCTAAATTTTTTTGCAGAATTTAATTTTTGAAGATTTTCGCAGAACTTAGTTCTTGAAATTCTTTAATTTTGAAGATTTTTGCAGAACTTTGTTTTCTTAAAGTTCTGCGAAGAAATCATAAAAATTTTTCCTTTAAACTTTTTCAGCGGGGTCACAAATCTGTGTAGAAATGGTGGCAAATGTCACCTGCAGATCTGCATAGATCTGCATCTCAAAAAATTTCCTGATGTCTACTTCAACATATATTTTTAGAAAAGACTTTCATAACTGAATACTTTTAAAAATAAACTAACAGAAAACTTTACACTAGTACAAAGTTCAAAGCCTAATTATCCAGTACGTAACTATTACAACTTTCAAAAACCCAATAAGAGAAAAAGTTTTACAGAAATAAAATTATCTTTAATGAGAACTACTCTAAATTAAATAACTCCACAATAAGAAGTTAAAGATATATTTGAGTTTTGAAAGAATTACTGAAAAGTTATAAATAAATTTAAAACACTTTATAATCACTTGAGTGAAAAAAAACTAAAATTTTTCCTTTAACAACTTCTACTAAAAAAATAGCCAAGTGATCAGTAGATGAAAAATGTAGTTGATCACTTTAATATTATTAGTTTAATATTAATAAAATATTTAATTTAATCTATATATCTATTCATACTAATTTTTTATACTATTATTTATAAATATATCTTAATAGTAGATAATATTATTATATATTAATTGCCTTTATAATTTATAATGAATATTTAGAAGATTAAATAGCTTTTGCAGTTTAAATTATACTTTTTGTTAAAATGACAAAATACTAATTAAATTTATTTTGACAGATATAATGTTTTTGACAGATATAATTAATTCATAATAATTTTATAATAAATAGTGAATTGGTCCATTTACTAAAATGCGACATAATTAATTAGCAGAGAAGTATAGTTTAAATACAGTCTAGTAGAACTAATGTACCATTTTGCTAAGTTAATAAAAAAACTTTATAAAGATTATAAAAGGATTGGATTAATTTTAATTAGATTATTTTAATACTATAATAATAAATATTTGAAAAGTATATTACAGTAATAAGATTATTAACCAATTATATATTTTATAAATGAAATTAAATTATTCTTATAGCAAATAATTAATAAATTTTTATTTTAATCAATACTGATTAAGTTGCAATAAGTGTATTTAACTTAATTTTTTTATTTTAATAATATATAAATATATGTAAGTTTTTTTACTTTAAATGTGTTTGATTACCTTCTATATAAATTATATATAATATATATATATTTCTTTTATATTTTTTATTTTACAAATTATATAATCTTATGCAATAATATCTTTTTTTAAGTAAAATTAAAATATTATTTAATTGCAATTTACCTTATAGGATCTATTCTGATATTATATGCAATATACTATGTGGTATTATATTTGATAAATTATTGCTTAATATTGGCTTTTTAAAAAAAAAGTTTTTAAAACTTTATTGAGTAGTACCAAGCATTTATATTGTATATATTGTATATATTGAAAATACTATTATTTATTCGGATTTTTAATTTTTTTAAAATATATTAATTTTACTTTACATCATAACATCAGATCCCGCACCATTGGGGATACATTGTATTTAAAAATGATTTGTAAATTTCTTTCTACAATCATCAATATCCAATTGATCATATCAGAAAGAAAAAGTAAACAAATCGGTAAATGTGGAAATCAATAGCAAGATAATTGCGATTTATAGAGCCAGTAGCCTTATCTTGTGATGAGAACGTTTCAATAAATTGATTTATTACGCGATGGATAAATAAAATCGAAGATCACAACTTTAAATAGGACTTTTAACTTATCAAAGCTTGCTCTTTATATTTACGTTAACGGTTTTTTTTCGGTGGGATCATCAAAAATTACATACATATATGATTCTCCATTATGTTAATAGGCATACTATATAGTAATGGTGCAATTCTTCAATGGTAGTGACTTTGTTATAGCGGCTCTTTTTTTATTTGATATACGGTATGTTTTCGCGGAGTTCCGAGTTCACGTTTCAATATGCTACTTTTGTACGACGATATCATTGACTAAATTTGGTGTAGATAGTCAGCTGAATTTGGAAAAAAAATTACTTAATGTTTAGCAAATTAAACTTCTATTATCCGATAAGAAAATAGAAAATTGAAGGTTTTAACTAGATAATGCAAGGTCGGATAAGAAAAAATATGTAATTATGAACGAATCTTTGATGAAATTCCGAAAATTTACCCTGCTTCATACTTGTATACATCACGAGTCTATCAATCTATTACCGATAGTTCAAAACTTCAGATATTCGTGCATTGTGTATATCTCCTGTGATACAATATCATGCAAGAATCTGTGAATATCAAATTTAGTAGTCAACAAAAAATAGATATAGGAATCTAAATAAAAATCTGTACTCCAGTACAAGTAAAATTGCATGTGCTGGTTGATATGTTCTTGAAATTGCAGCTGGTCTTCATATTTCATTCCAAAAATCTTTGACGGTTCTTCGAAACTTTCATCTTTTTGTTTCTTTTGTTTGTTTTTATTACCGTAATGAGTACGTCAGAATTTTCGGTAGGTAAATTTTAATTGATCATTCATTGATTTATTAGTCTGAACTTTAATTTTTTTTTCTCCAAATTTCCAGCCTCCACACGTAGCGGTGGAAATTCCAATGGAAGGAATTGGAAGTGGAAGCCAAGCCGGCCCTAGCACTGGTGGTGGAGGTCAAAGTCTTGGCGAGTTTTTTAAAGAAGTAAGTATTAATTTTCATAATTTAGTTGAGACGAATTAATTTTGACTAACTCTTATTCATGTAGATATAATGACAAAATAAATTTATCGCATTCGAATTATTAGGTAAATGCTATTCAAGAAATGATTCGAAATATTAAAGAGAACATGTCAGGAATCGAAGCATTACACAAAAGAATGGTCACGGTAACAGATGATGAGAGTTCTCGTTGAGCACCGTTCCCAATTTCATGTTTTTTGCCTTAAACACTTTTTATATTATTACTCATAATACTATTATTTCCATTTCATAATAGGAATGTCTCGGCAACTGGATTTGCTAATATCAGAGACGAGCCGTATAGCAGGTCAAATAAGCAATAAGTTAGCGGGTAAGATAATTTATACGATTATTTTTTCAATGATTTGTAAAATTGATGAATGTATTTAATGCTGTCTAAATTTAGTGATGGAACAAAATAATAAAACTTTAACAACTGGACAAGATCAGACGCAAATGCGTTTAACACAGGTATTTAATTATTATAATAAATTAAATAAATCTTTATAATTTACTAATATTTTGTTTTTTTAAAAAAAACAAAGCACGCGACGTTAGCTAAATCATTTATTGACACAATGACAAATTATCTCCGGATGCAAAAGGAAAATGAGAAAAAATACAAGGAGAGGATTATAAGGCAATTTCGTATAGGTGTGTGCGTTAACACATATCTTTATGTGTAACTATAATTTTTTATTTACTTTTGCTTAATTTAGTAAAACCTGATGTCACGCAACAAGAAATTGATCAGTTGTTGAGCGAAGAATCTGGGCAAATATTTACCTCACAAGTTGTTTTTTAATTTTGATATTCATTTTTTTGTTTTGAATCTCGTAGAAATTCTTTTACGAATTTTAGTCAATTAAATTCAGGTTCTATCAAAAACACAATCAGAACAGTCGCGGTCGATTCTTACAGAAGTTCAGGATCGACAGAGAGATATTTTAAGAATCGAAAAATCAATTAATGTATGATTAAATAAAAATTATTTAGTATCTCATTTTTTTTTTTACATTTCCTAATTATTGATATTTTCATAAAAGGAAATAAATAAAATGTTCGGCGAAGTAACAGCGTTGGTGTTAGGAGATGATATTAAGGCAAAAAAGA
Source organism: Oehlia diaphana (assembly GCA_003833135.1). NCBI lineage: Eukaryota > Fungi > Glomeromycota > Glomeromycetes > Glomerales > Glomeraceae > Oehlia > Oehlia diaphana. The sequence goes on along the minus strand of QZLH01000964.1, from coordinate 35,130 downwards.
TATCAGATACAACAGATGACATACAAGACAATACGAATCAAATAGAACAAGATACAACGCCAACAATAAAAATAGCAGGGAAAATAAAGAAGGTAAATGGTACTTAGAATTGTTTTTATTTGTATTGCTTTAATAATAATAGATTTACTGATACTTAATAATATCCATTTTAGAAAAAGTGGAAATTACTTGGTTTAATACTACTAATATTAATAATTGCCGCAATCGTTGTGCCGACAGTCTTACGCGTTAATACATGATAATAATTAATTATTTGCTTTATTCATTATTGGAGGTCTATCTGTTGGCTTAATTTGTATTATTTTAATAATGTATTGGATTTTTTTTTCAATAATTGTAAAACTTACAATGAATAAATGTAAAATAATTAGATGATAAATTTAATACGTATAATGTATTTAAGTATTCATTAGATTATCATTTATTAGAATAATAAAATATGTCAAAATATTATCAATATTGTGCATATATATATATAATATATATACACATTTTTTTTTTTTTAGATGCGCCAATCACTTCACGACAATCTTTCCCAGTTATATCATTGGAATTTTAATGAACGTAGATGCGATCTAAATGGAGCAATTTATTAAAGGCGTTTGAACAAAATAGTAACACACATAGAATTATTACTAGTTTTATTTAAATTACTTACATTTATGCAATATAAATCTTTTAAGGTTGTTTAGATGTGGGGTTTAAAATGCAAACATTAAAAATCGGAAAATTCTGATATATTTCCGATTTCAACCCTGGGATGAGGCAATTCAGATTTACCATGTTTACTATATAAGGACTGAGTTTTGTTGATTTTAATTAGAGTGATACAGTCTGTGTTAAGGGCCAATTGGTTCAAATTTATTACACACTTTTTTTTTTAGTCTTATACCTTTAAACAAACAAATGAAAAAAAAAGTATAAAATAAATTTCTTCTTTTGTTCTTGATAACTATTTTTAATTAATCAATCGGAAAGTATACAATTTTTAGCCCTGATATCAATGCGTTAGTTTAAATAGAAAAAAGTCATTTATCTAATAACATAATCAACATATCAATTAAGAATTCAAGCTATGAAATTGAATGATTTTGAGTTACATACGTAAAAAAATTTTCAAAAGAACGCTAGTTATAAGATGCAACTCGTGTATAACTGTTGGAATTTATAGAATTATAAATTATATCATCGCCTTTGAAATGTGGAAAAAAAATTACGCGAGACGTTTGTGGGAAATCTCACGTGATAATCGACGCAGGATTATAATTTTGGCTGAGCATAACTGCGTACTGCGTAACCCCTCCTCTTTGAACTCCAGCATAATATTCAATTTAATGATATCATTATAAAGAATTGTTTCAATGTTAATCCCTAATTTTTACTTGTAATTCCATATTTCTTTGAAAAAAAGTTTATTTTTAATAAATCTGTAAAATAAATCTGTAAAAACGATAGTTCTTTTGTGTGGGATCGCGTAACATTGATAAACCGGTAAAGCTTTAATAAACTAATTTAACTTATATTTTGATAAAACCAATAAAACCACTAAACAAAATATGATTTTAGTGTCTAAAAAGATCAAATTAAAAAAAAAAAAAAAATAAATCTGCTTAAAACAGAGGTTTGTTTAATTGCTTCTAAAAAATTTCAACTTCGTGCATAAACAAAAAAAAACCAAATAATTAAACAATTTCAACAATGAAACCAAAATATCTTTTTTTTTACTATCGTTGTTTCCCTAATCCTTTTCTTTCTCTCTTCTTTCGCAATTGCTATTCCCACGACTGAAAATTCTTCTATTGGCTCCGTTGAAAATGTCGATCTAAAGCTCCAAAATCTGCGCTCTCACCAAATCCTGTTGAAGACGATAATAAAGATGATGTTGAAGCTTAATTCGGGTACCAATTTACTATCAAGTTGGAAAATCATTATTTCTTAACGATTTATACTAATGTTTAAATACGTACACATATACATAGATCTCATGGATACTATCCTGATATTACCCTAAGTACTACTATCCTGGTTATATATGGTCATGGCCTTGTTCTTATTATTCATATGGACGCAGAATTATGGGATTCGAATACCCTCAGACCTCGGTATCCTGGTTTCACATATTCCAGAAGGAATGAGGATTAATCGTGAAATTTACTCATTTATATACATTTGAAATGAATGTTATTTCTCACGTATGATTTTTTTAATATCTTATTTTATTGACACAAAATAAAGTTTGGTGCAGTATTGCTGGTGACATCCGCTACGATATTTTTTAAAGTTTTTATTAGTTTAACTGACACCAGACTCTTTCGTTAAAATATATTTTTAAGTAGATAATAAATAATCCATGATAAGTTTACTCTCTATTAATTCACGCAGTACAAATATAACAAAGAATATTATAACAAAGCGACAACTTCTATTACAATCATACACCAGACTCATCATATCAATTCTCAACTCTCATCAACTCTATTCATCCCTCAATTATCAACTGCAACTAAAATAGCTAACATCGTCACTCAATTTAATCTCGATCAAAAAATAAGAAGCAGAAATGATGAACCGATGAGAAAGAAGCGGTCGAAATCTAATATATTTTACGTGAGTGTCCTAATAAAAATTTTTAATTAGTGCTGAATTCGCTGATTTCTTCGTTGAAATTATTATGTTTTAAATAAGTATCTTTATGCTATTCTTAGTTGTATTTTTATAATCGTTTTGATATTAAAGCTGCTGTAACTTTTTTACGTACCAATATATATGCGCAGTACTTGATTATCGTACTTTTTTGGACATCACTGATTACTCGAAACCAATCAAAATGATGATTCTAATTGGTCAAATCAATTTAAATCTCATGTTTCCTTTTTTCTCTCCTTTTGGGATTGTGAGTAAGGTTTATATTATTAATTACATATTACAATTGCAGATTTGTCTGATTAACATTTATTACATAAAGAAAATGACGGATTGCGTTCTGCAAAGACGATATGTAAAACAGGTATTTAAATTTATTTCGTATAGTCATGTACATGATTAATATTGTTAAATAAAGAAGCTATATAAAATTTTATTATTGGATGATTAGTCTAATAGCGGTTAATCTGAACGCGATTGCAAGTAAAATTTACAATTTTTATTATAGGATTAATAAAAAATTATCAGTTCATAAGTTCATACATAATTGTAAGTTCATACATTGTTATTTAGTTCGGTTATCTCATATTACTGTATTATGTATTGGCATAATAATAAAGTAATGGGAGTTTATTATAAATATTGCATGAACGGTCCCGTCAATAATAAATAATGCTTTATAAATACATTAAATTATAAAAAATTCAAAAAAAAAAATAACCTTGCAGTTTCCTATTTTTTTTTTACTTTATTCAAAAAAATTCCATCAGATTTCACGATGATGAAAATGATTAAGCAAGTTTCTGATTCACAAGATTTGTTTAAACAATCTCATGATTGTTCATTCAATTTCAATGGCATTAATCGTATTAGTTTATTTGCAATGATTACATAACAATTCGTTAATATTCACTAATTGTATCTATTACTTGAAAATTTTAAAATCAACAATTGAGGTCTGAAACGGATTATTCAGATTTCCGGAATTTTGGACTGAACAAGTTCATGATTTAATTCTTATAATACAGCTTTATTTATATAGCTGTTATTCATATCCGCCATATCGAGAATCCGGTATAGTTACAGTAAGAGTTAGAAGTGCTGAGCCACATTACAATTGTAGATTCATTCAATAAATACAAAACGGTCATTGAGAATGATATTTAGGGCTTCGATTGTAGTAAAATCCTGAACTTCCAACATTTGCCCAAATGTATAGATGATAACTTAATATGCATAATATGCATAGTTTGATATAATGTTTCATCTAAGAATATATATCCACATTTGCCATCAAAAAAAAAATAAGCCCAAATAATATATCAATTCACCATTAATATGCATCATTTCGTATGCACCAAGTATTCCAAAGTTCGCCGATGATGATGCAGAATTATTTTATTTTAATTCTTCCAATATTCGTAATATTTATTGGTAACAATATCATTTTATTATTTTTATTATATTAAATAAGTATTTTTTGTAATGTTCTAATTTTATAATTATCTATACTTCTAATAAATTTAATTAAGATTTTTCTGAAAAATAATATTTTTGAATATACCAAACGAGAGATTCAGAAAGATCATTACTGAAATTCTCTCGTAACCTCTTATTTCCAAGTCTTAAAAATCTAGGTAATCTAAAAAGTGAGCAAAAAAATCGTATAAATAAAATTACAAAGTTACTTTTACTTTCTTAAATTGTCACTTACTCTATTTGTATGGCATCTACAACTTGTTCATTATGTCTTGAACCATATCTTTGTACAGAATAACCTCCATGAAAATATCTTTCATTCGGCATTGGAAATTTATGTGTATGAGAAGGGATTGTATCATATCCAAGACTTTGTAATTTTCCGCCAAGTGAAGTATATTCCCCTCTTAATAATTCTGAAAAACTAATCACGTTTTTCATACGAGTGTATAATGCTCTTATACTTGATTCTGAAGCAATTTCAACATTGTTGTCTAATGCGGTGGTGGAAAGTGATAAAGTTTCTGATGATAATACATATCCCAATTCAATATAATTTTCCGGATGACCGTGACCTATAAAGAGAACATATCTACTTATTATAATATTTTTTTTCTTTTTTTTTTTTTTAGAGAAAATCAATTAATTATTACAAACCGTGAATGTCAATTAATAAACCACGTCCAAAACGTAAGTCAACCTCATCAATGGCATCTCTTATAAAGGAATGATAATCATTCCATACAATTTGTGTTTCGTTACTTGTTTCAATTTCAACACCTTCTTTCAAAGGACGATTAACGTCAATTTTACTCCTTCCCAAATGATTAATTACAATATATGGCCTTCTTCCATTCAATTTTTGCATAATTCTTTTAGATAACGAGTGACCAATTTCCTGTGTATTTATATCATTAGATTTTACTATTCCTGGAATGTTTTGTTTTCTATCAGGAATTTCATCCGGAAACAAATGACCTCCGTGAGGTATTGAAAGTATTAACGGAATATGTCCTGGAATAAATTCAGTAAAATTTTTGTAGCCATATGACGATGGTGCCAATAAATAAGATAGATCATCAGAATTATTCGTGGTAATTATTGATTCTGATTGAAAATTTGAGGTTGATATATACAATATAAAGATTAAGAATACTGTTATTAAAATTAAAATTCTAGGATTTTTTAGATGTCGCGGCATACTATCAAATATTTTTCAGGATCAAGATATTAAAATTTGTGCTTTATTCAGTAATAAAAGAATGTTTATTATAATATTAAAGAATTAATAATTAAGTTCTTTACTAAAAGGAAAAAGATAATTAATTTAAAAAAAAGAAATTTCTTTAATTTCTTTTAAAAAAAATGGTTGTTTTTATATATACAAACCGGTTTAAACATTCTGTGTAAATTAAAATGCTCCCGTTATGCAGTTTATTTAACGCTAATCCATTAAAAGATGCATATCATAACGGAGTACAAAATTTTTCAATTTCTATAATAAATAAATTTTATTACATTGCTTTTAAATTTGTTATACAAATTTAAAAATACTTATGATTATTTTAAAATATACTTTCATTCTAATATATGAAAAGGCATTTTTTCCTTTACTTTAAGTTCAAATGATTTCCCGCTTTTGAATATTTCAATCCATATTATTAGGAAGCGACGTGCTCTTTACAGTTTTGTAATACCGAACGGTATCGTGTAATGTTACGTTGTTTATCAAATTAGAAATCCTTAACATAATTTTTACATAACTAAATCATAAATTGTTAGTTAAAAAAAATTATTTAATTGTTTTATTTCTAATTTCAGTAATTTTTAGCAAGATTATCAACTTTCCGCCTTAGTGTCAGTAAAATCTATTCAAATTTGTTCATATCAAAATTCTTGTGTATCGAAACACAATCACATTCTTTTGTAGCCACATCATCAGAACTACCAAATCAGTGGATATAAAAGGGCAACACGGAACACATATAAAAGTTTCCGGTTTTTTTTCATAGACAGTGGAATTGAGAAAAGGACTATCCGTGATAGTTTATTCACAAAATAATGTTCCGTTATCTTTAAGAGAAAGTAATTTGGATAACTTTCATTTTGGACATTTTTTTTTTTTTATTAATTAATATTCAGAATAAAAATGTTTAAATCATTAATGAGATTTAAACAAAAAAAAGACAGTGTTTGCGCGAGACCAGGTTGTAATAATCAAATTAAAAGAGAAAAAAATGGAACCGAATTTAATTATTGTAGTTCAAGTTGTCAAATGAACCACTATTCCCCTGGTTCAAGCGAATTTTATGATGAATTTTTGGATTCTCCGTCTCATACTTCAACTTCTTCAAATCAATGGGGAGTTTGGTCACCTAATCAAGAAGACTCACCTCCTTCATATTCCTCTCTTAATAACGACAACGATCTTTTTGGTTCTATTGATAATGTTCAAGTTACACCGCTTTGGGAAGCTGAAGATGATCCTCCTTTAAATACTTCAAATTCTCGAAACTCTCGAAATTCTCGAAATTCTCGAAATTCTCGTCGTTCTTCTTCCCCAAATCTGGTAGATGATTTTCCACTTTGGGTGGATTCTCAAGTTGACCCCTTATGGACTCCTCCTTCAAATAGGAATACTTCAAGTAGGAATACTTCAACAAGGAATACTACTTCAGGAAAATTTTCCCCACCCGCGACTCCTCGATCAAATAGTCCTTCGGATGAGGAAGAAATTCATTGTCCACGATGTACATTCTTTATTCGCCCAAATAAGACATCCTGTGAGATGTGTGGTACAGACATAACTAGACAGGAACCAAAAAGAAGTCATAATAAGAGCTCGTCAAAACCAAAATCTACTATAACATCTTATCGCGATTTGTACGAAGAGGATGAAGATGAGGACGAAGAAGAAGAAGAGGATGAAGATGAAGATCCATTTGCAGATCCAACACCAAGACGAAATAATCGATCTTCCTATTCGTCGCGGGATAACTATAGAAATTCATCATCATCTAAATCGAGTAATTCAGATAATTATGATGACTATAATTTCGCTATTTATGAATTTCCTCAATCGCGAAATCAATCTTCTTCGCGTAACCGTAGGTCGAGTGATAATAGGTCTTCTTTATATCAATCTCCAACACCACCAAGTGACGAACTTTGGGTTGACGAAGATGAAAATTATTATGAATCTATCCCTCGCAGAAATACAAGAAAGCCTCCACCTAAACCTTACACCCAACCTTCCTTTTTCAAAGACACGGAGAGTCGTCCAAATAGAAATGTGCAAAAACCACCTACACCTCCTTTGAAGGAGAAACAGGAGAAACAAATTACATGCCCAGCGTGTAATTTCGACAATCATCTTTCGATGACTCATTGTGAAATTTGTTATACCCAATTAAATAAAACTCCTGAACAGGATAATAAGAAAAATCCAAGTTTTAATCGAATAGAGCAAACGCGAGCGAAAAAAACATGTCCAAATTGTTCTTATTATAATGATGCTACCAGCGTTCAATGTGAAATGTGTTATCTTCCTATGGAACCTGTCCGTAAATCAATTTTTACATTCTTCTCACATGATGCTAATAAGACACAATGCCCAGGTTGTACATTTATGAATCATCACACGATGGCACAATGTGAAATATGTCAATGCGAATTACCAGGTAGCAATCTCAAACAGCAACAACAACAATATCAACAAATTGTTGACAATATGCCAGGACCCATAACTAAATTAATTAAATTGCCGGTGGATGACCACGATTACATGACTGTACAGTAAGTGTGAATAATTCTTACTAGAAAAAAAATAATTTTAATGACAAGAGAAACTTTTTTTTAGGCAACATTTCAAAACCGGAGTTCAAAATGCAACCATTTTAGCAATTTTCAGAGTAATTATGCCGGAGAGAATAATTAAAGCACATGAAGCATACCAGAAGCAACTTGCCGGTAATAATCCGGTAGCCAAGGTTACTCATCGTATGTATCACGGCTCTCACGTTGCTTGTGATGCTAAACGATATTATGGAACTTCCGCTTGGACTTATTGTAACGCGGCTGATTGTGGTTTATGTGGCATTGCTCAAAATGGAAATATTTGCGCAAGATCAAAATATGGTGGAAGTAAGTGTAATAAATCAAAATTAATTTATTAATCGAGTAAATATCGTTAGAATGTATATTCATTTCTTTTATCGTAATTTAGGAATGTGGTTTGCAAGCAGTTCTGCAACCTCTTTAGGATATTGTAGAAACGATCCAATTAAAGCCATGTTTGTTCAAGAAATCATATCGCAAACTGGTGGAGATGTAATTATTGTTGATAAAGAAGCGGTAAGACATCAATATTTTTAATTTAATTTGATCAATTCGGTTAAGCATAATTAGTAACTATATTTTTATTTTAATAGGCAACGCTTGTGAAATTCTTGATTATTTTTCAATAAAATACATTGTATAAAATTTATATGTACAGAATTTAGGATGATAAGCTTGTATTTCTTTCCTTTGTATTTTATATTTTAAATATATTTTTCCAACTTTTATCGTTCATTAAAGTATTTCTCTTGATACAAATACAGTAAATAAATAGAAGATATAGGATATATTTTTATATAATTACAATTCGATTTTACGTTCATCGCATTTACATAAATCTTAAACTTAGTTAGCATTAATCTAAGTAATCTTAGTATTCTTCTGACAGATATTATATTACCCAGTGAGATTGAGGTTTAAAAGGTAATGGACGACGTATTAGCTACTCCAGCAAAATTCACTATTACGTGACAATTTGGCACCCAAGTGACAAATAATGGAGTGACGTATGGAATCATAAAATAAAAGCAATGCATGAACACATATTGCTATACCATTATTTATCATAGAAGTGTTATATTTAATTCCGTGATGTTATACTTAATGGCAAATTTGTTACATAATTAAAGATGTTAAATAATTTTACTTACCCTAATATATGGTCTTTTTTGATCAGTTACTAGATAGACTGTGATTCTGGATTATATGTAGTATAAAAGGGCCAAAGTAAAGACTTCTATAATTTAATCTTAAATATCATTGGTTAGTTATTTTCTGATGTAATAATGATAGAAAAATGAAATACAATTTGTTAAAATCATCTTATTTATATAAATCAAATGGTAATAGTTTACCTTTCTATCTTTTGATTTGTAGAACTTTGCAGGTATATTTGCCTACTAAAATCATTTATCATTTAAAATTTAATGTGTAATGCAAATCATAATGAATTATATTCATTATTTCAAATTATAAAATTTTACTTAAATTTGCAAATTATATAGCTCTTTTTTAATAAATACCCTTTTTTCATAATAATGATATATTTTAGAGTTTTATTTTATTATTAAATACATTATGCTTTAGAGTTATAAGTACATTAAATAATCAATTTCAAAAATATTTATAAAAGAATATATTATATTTTTTACCATTTTCTTTAAAACCTATTTTGATATATATTATATATTCTATTTATATTCCAAGATTTATATTTTCAAAATATCAATTTCAACTGGTAAATTGTAGTTTTTTTGAAAGTAAATGAAAAGTATTGGAATAGTTATTATTTTTTTTTTCTTTTTCTTTTTTCTTAAAATAAAACTTCTGTTATAAGATCTGCTTATTTTGAAAAAAGAATTAGCTATAAACCTTTCTTATAATAATTTTAAGAAGATTGAAAAGTTATTACTTACTTACTTACTTGCTTACTTATTTACTTACTCATTTATTTTACTCACTTACTCATTTGCTCACTTATTTGCTCATTCATTCACTTACTTACTAATTTTTTCACTTATTACTTTATAGCAATTATGTATAAAAAAACTCTATGAATATTTACTTTATAAAAACATTTTTTATAAAAATATAGAAAGTAGTTATCTTTTAAACCTTATATATTTACACATATTATAAAAGATTCTTTCAGATTTAAAATTATTAATTATCTTTTGTAATTTTACATAACTCTATAGTTTTCAGACATATATGGTTTATTTTAATATTATTCAAAATATAAGTATTTTTTTTTATAAAATGAATGGTAAATTTTTAATTCATCAATAATATTAATAAATTTTCAGAAGTTTATAAGTTTGAAATGAAAAAGAAAGTATTATACTTAAAATTTCCAATGAATTAATGGTAATATTAATTATTGATCTGATAAATAATAACAAAGAAATTACAGATAAAGATAATGGTAAAAAGAAATGCAAAATAATATTTAATTTTAATTATTAAATATTATTATTTTAATAATTTATTTATCTTACTTTTGCTGTTTTTTTTTTAATACTCTTTATCAAGAAAAAATAAGAAAAATGCAATTTTTGATGATAAAATTATTTTAAATATAAAAGAAATTAAGGTTAGTTTTACTTAAATAAAAAAATATTAAAATTATGACTTTTTTAACAATTTTTTAATAACTTTCAACTCTTATATTAAATTAAATGCTTTACCAGATTAATAAGAATAAATACTTTTTTAATAGAAATAGAAAATTACTGTAATTTATTATATTTTTTAATACCATCAAAATAAAAATTATATTAGTTGAGTTTAAAATCTTAAAGAAAAACTTATAAATAAATTAGATTTTTAGAAAATAGAAAAACAATAATCACAGGTCAAAATATGAAAAATGAGGCATCAATTAGTCACCAATCTGGCACCAATCAGGTAGCTGATTGGTGCCTGATTGGTAACTGATTGGTGACTGATTAGCATTTTCGCTAAATACTATTACCAATCAGGCAGTTTGCTAACTTTTGATCTAGTGATCAGAAAAGAATGAAATATAGTTCATTATAATCGTCTCAACAAGATGAAACTAATGGCAGTAAAATTGTATTTTAGAATTAATAGTTAATAAGAAATTAAATAAATATAAATGATATATTTTTATTTTTATATTTTACTTAATATCTCATTAAATATTAATCCTAAAAATACAATTTTACTACCATTAGATTCCTCTTATTAAGATAATTCCAATGAACTATATTTCATCTTTTTCTGATTACTGGATCAAAAGTTAGCAAACTGCCTGATTGATAACAGTATTTGGCAAAAATACCAATCAGTCACCAATTAGCTACCTGATTCATCAGGAAATTTTTAGGTAGATCAATCCATTAAAAACTACGTAGGTTAGTTCAGAAATATGTAAAATTCTACATATCAAATTGTGTAAACAAATATCCACACAAAACCACACATTTTGTAGTAAAAATATGTGGATTTCCTAGATTTTGTGTATCATAAAATCTCATTGGAAATCCATAGAATTCTTTAGTGGTATAAGTGGAATTCATCCGCAAATATTACTGCAGAGCCAAGAAATTGCTAATAGCACAGTATAATAGTGCTAGTTAAAACATACAAATATAAATTAAATATAGTAAGAATATAGTACAAATATTTTTTTGCAACTCAAAAATAAATATAAAATATAATCTAGGTAATTATTAAAAAAAATTAATAGTACAGTGGTTAAATCGTGAGATATGATATATTAATAGTATAATCAAGGTATTTGGTTCAGTTCCTAAAGTTCCTAAGGTAAGTAAAAATAAATATAATTAAATTAATATAATTTAATTAAAATATTTTTACAAATCACCTGATATTAATTTACGTGCAATGACCTTAAACTCTGTGAATCCACTTCACATGTTTCATCACAGGGTATTCAGATAATATTGGTTCCACTTGGAATTCCATAATGGTTCCATGTAGAATTCTCTGCAAATTTTAAACGGCAAAAACTTCCTGATGTTGGTATTCGATTGGTAACTGATTGATGCCTGATTTTTCACTTTTCAACCTGTGAATTTACTATTTATTAATTGAATGTCATAAAATCAAATATCATTTATTTTATTTTTAATTAAACACTTTTACTTAAATTTAAGAATTCAATTTACAATAATTAAAGCAAGAAATAATATTTTAATTTTTTTGGAATATCTAAGTGCAATAAAGCAAAAACATATTATGAATTATTATATTATAATTAGAAAATTTACTTTATAATATTATGCAAAAAAATTTAAAACTTAGATAATATTATTGAATTAATTGAAAATTACATTTATAATAATTTGATAGAAGATTGAGAAGAAAGCTAAAACAAAGTAGATTATATTACTTACTGTATTTTTATGACATCTAATTCTAAACTATTATATTAAATTATCACCAACAGTATTTAATCAATAGCAATAGTTTTTACTACAAACTTATTAAAAAACTTTGAAGAATCCTATAGTTACAATAATGATTTATTTAGTATACTTATTTTACAATTTGTTTTTTGTATACAGTTTCTTATGATAAATCTTATTAATAACATATACAAAAATATTCTTCAATTTTGTAATTTTAATAATGTTTTTCCTATTATTCTTAATTAAATCCAATCATTTGAAATAATACTTATAAAAAATTTAATTAAAACATAATAAAAATAAGAAATATTTACTTTTATTACCAATTTTTTAGATATTAAAAAAGCTGACATTATTATTCTCTAATAATTATATTATTCTATATAGTATTAGGCTTAAATTTCTTTCACATTTGCTAGTATTAGAATTATAAAGTCCAATCAAAAGATAAATAAATTTTCAGAATTTGATAAGTAAAAATAGAATTTTAAATAAATTGATTAAATTTAAGTAATCTGATAAGTTAACCTAAATTTATTAGTTTAGGTTTAGTAATTACAATTTAGTATTAGTTTAGGTTATAATATTAATATAATTTAAATAATCTATTGACCTGAAAATATTAATTTTATATAATAAAAATGAGTTGCAATATTGTAATTCATTTTTTAATATTGATTTTATATAATAAAAGTAAATTGTGGTATTGAAATTTATTTTTTTATATTAATTGCCAATTTGTTATTTAATGATATAAATAATTGATAAACTGAAATGATACTTTTCTAAATAGTAAAAATTTATCAGTTTCTAACTAAATTACTCAAAATTTTTACTAAACAAATTTTAAGATTGAAACTTTTATTCAAAAAATTAATGTAATTTTATAAGGAAAAAACTTTACAAGTAAATTTTAAACATTGTCTATTAGCAAATTTTTAGTAAAATTTGTTAAGAATTTTTATTTAATAAAATGTTAGCTAGAAATCTTAAAATTAACTGATATATACTTTCAAATATACTTCTTCGCGAATTAATTACAGTTTTGACATTATGTCTGTAAAAATCTATCGTAATTAATTTTATCAGAGAAATTTTTTTTGACGTAATGCCGTATTGCATTATTACAGCTGTAAATTTGCCAAAATGCCAAAATGCCAAAATATTTAATTAGCTAATCTACGTCTAATTATAGTAAAATATGATTAGCCAATAATTTTTTTTTTCATTATGAGTTGAATGAAAAAGAAAAAAATAAAAAAATACTTCTATTTCTTCTAATGAAGATATTGATGAAAAAAAAGTGATGATGCTGTCAATATTTATGGCAAAATTGACTTTTAGACAAATTTTATTATAAATTTATTAAATAATTTTTACAAACACAATTTTTATTTATTCATTAAGATTTTAATTAAGATATTTAGAATTTTTATAATTGAAATTTTTATGTTATAAGATCACATTCCATCATTTTTCTATTTTTCCTTTAATATCGATCATATAACTTATATATGAACTGAAGAACATTAAACATAAAACATTTTTTTTTTATTTAAAAAATGACTTCTAGACTTGAAATTCAGACTGGAACTTAGAAATGTAAGTGAGGGTAAGGTATTATTCAGTTTTTTTTGTTTTTGGAGCATTACTGATGTTCTTATTTCTTTTTTTCTTTAGGAATAGTTCCTGACTCGAAATTTGGACTGGACTTCAAAAATGTAAGTTGAGAGGGGAAGTATTCATTTTTTTGTTTTTGGAACATTACTAACACTTCTTTTTTCTTTTTTTCTTTAGAAACAGTTTTTGATTTAAAATTTGAACTGGAACTTGGAACTGTAAATGGATTTTCTTTTTGTAGGAAAATGCGTTTTCTGGACTTGAAGGTACAAAAATTTGGAGTGAGATGAAGATATTTTTAATATAAGAATATTTAATAACGTTCTTTCCTTTCTTTTTTGTAGATTCAAACCTGAAATTGGAATGAATATATAAAGAAGAGAGAATTGAAATGGGAGTAAAAGATTAGGAATTGGAAGAATAAAAGAAAAGTACTTAAATGTTTTAGAAATATTATTTTATTTTATTTTTTTGTAAGAGCATCTATTAACTTTCTTTTACTTTTTTTGTATGTAGATTTTGATCTGAAACTTAGAGTAAGTTCTAAATAGAGGGAAGTGAGGTTTTTTAGGTTTTTTTATAAGTATAAGAACGTATATTAACATTTTTTACTTTTTTTTGCAGATTTTTTTTTGAATTTGACTAGTTTTGGATATTAATGGGAAATAAGATAAATTTTACCATTTTATTATATTAAGTTTCTCATAATTGTTTGTTTGTAAATAAATTACTTAAGTGAATAATTTATCAAATAAATTACATCTGTCAAAATGCATTATGCCAGTAAAATAATTACAGTTACGTCAATTCAGATTCAGCATCTGTGCCATAATATTTTGGCATTCTAAGTTTTAATTTGCGAAGAAGTATACTTTCAAATATACATTATTAGATTTTCAAAAAAAACTAATTTAAAAAATATGAAATATTTCATAAATTAGAATTAATAGCTTAAAATGCATAAATTTTGAAAAATTTCAATTTTTCATTTTCAATGTTAAATAACTCAATAAAATTAAAATTTTAAACTTATATAACTAATAAGTATTTTAATATATATAAAATATTTATTTTAAATTTTTTTAAAATAATATTTTGCTAAGTATAGACATATTATTGAATGATAGATCAGCAATTAATTTTATATAAAAAAAGTAAGTTGTGATATTGCAATCCTTTTTATATAAAAAAGTGAAACACAATATTTTAAAAAAAATGTTTTGCATCATTTTTTTTTTTTTTTTGATATTTATATTTTAATAAAAAATCTAAATATTTTCAAATTTAATTCAAGTCAAATTAAACAAATAATCTAATATAATTTGATCTAATCTAATTAGAAAAAAAATTTCAGATTAGATTTATCAATTAATCTAATCCAATCTGACCTATTTAGAACTCTAGATGAAAAGATATTTTTTATATTAAAAATTATGTTAGTAATTTGATAAAGCTTAAAATAATAATATTTATAATTATTTTTATAGTTAATTTAATCCAATTGTTATTTTTATAAAAAAGAATTGCTAATACTGTTAATAAATATTAAAAGTTAATAACTTAAAATAAAAATAATAAGCAATTATATATAAATATCTAACTAATAATTAATAGAAAGCAATCTAATTATATATAAAAAATAAATATTCTTAAAGTATAACTCTTACTTATATTATTTTAAGTATCATTATTATTTACTAATATTAATTAAATAACAATAAATAAAAAGTAGTTTTAGATATCTTCAATTAGTAAATCCATTAATTTTCTCTCAATTAAAAACAACATAAAATAATATAAATATATGTACTGTAAATGTAATTACAAACTTAATATCCCTTGTATATTTAAAAGTAAATATTTTAGTTACTCTTATGGATAAATTCTTTGCTTTTCAGTTACTTTTAACTTTTTTAATGACTATAATAGACTACCAAAAAAAATTTTTAGTATAATATCTAAAGTAAATAATGCAAATTTATGTAATTTTTTATGGGAAATATAAATTATAATAGAATTTAAAAAAATATTCAATGGCTTTACTAATATTAGAAATATGCCAATTATTTATTAGATTAATAATTTTTCTAAAACATTTGTAAGATTACTAAAGATTATTAGATTATTTAAAAATAAATAGCAAGTTCAACTGCAAGTTATACACTTAATAAATTTTTTAATAAAATAACTGATTTCCATTCAACTTTTATTTTCTAAAATCATTTCTTTGTGGTTCTAACTTAATTTTTTTTATTTAGTTTAAAAATCAATTATAATTCCTGTATTTGCTTAATTTAAATTATATTATTTATTTAAGACAATTAAAAATATATTTATCTAATAATATTTTACAAATAAAAGAATGAATATACTAGTTATTAAAAAAATAATAGAGCTATATAAAGAGGTTTTTTTAGTTGAATATAACTAATTTTCACCCGGAGTGATTTAGCAATTTTTCACCTAGGGTGATTTAACCTGATAATTTTATATAATTTACCCGGTGATATCATCTCATTTAAATTTATTGGCTAATTAATGTGCCAATCATTTCTTATTGTTTGTTTATTTTTTTTAGGACCTTTCGCTTCTTTGCACGGCACTCAAGGTACATTTTCTTTCTTTATTTTCATTTTGCTTCTTCCTACTAATTTTATTTCATTTTTTTAGGTCCTTTGACTCTTTCAGTTTTGCAATTAAGGTATATATATATCCAGCGCTATATGGCCGTTTCTTATTTTTTATTTCATTCTTATATTTCGTTTCTTACATTTTGTATTTCACTCTTTTTAGATCTTTCGGTTTTTTCTCTGCAACTACTAAGGTATGTTTTTTATTTTTTCGTTTTTGTTTATTTATTACATGTAATTTCTGTTCACTACTAACTTTATTTCTTCTTTTATTTTATGGGTTTGGTTTTTACTTGGTCTCCTGTTTATTTCATTTTTGTCCCTTCTCCATTTTATGTTCTCTTTTCGTCTCTTCATTTCTTTTGCTTTTTTTATTCTTCCCTTCCTTCATTTTTTCCGTTGTTTTTTATTTTCTCTTCGTTCCTCTCATTTTTTTTTTGTTCCCACTTCTTCTCTTTTGTTTCTTTACGTTATCCTTCATTCCTTTCGTTTTTATTTCATTCCCACTTCATCTTTTTTATTCCTTTATAGTACCCTTCATTATTGTCATTTTTTTTCCATTCCCACTTCATTTTTTTTGTTTTTTTACACTATCCTTTGTTATTTTCATTCCCACTTCATCTTTTTCGTTCCTTTCACTCTTTCAATCCCCTTTGTTTCTTTCATTCCCTTTCACTCTCCCTATTTTTTTCATTCACCCTCATTCTTTTTTCTTTTTTTCATTCACATATTCTCTTTTCTTTATCATTGTGATTCATTTTTTTTGTTATTCCTATCAAAAAATTCAGTATTTTAGATGATAGTATGAGTTTGTTTTTTTCAATCAATGATTCATGTAATCTATTAAAATTAAT
>QZLH01000963.1:28695-49649 GCA_003833135.1 Oehlia diaphana | reverse complement strand
ATATGTGAAAGGCATGAACATAATAGTTCTATTAGTCTGAATGTACATTACCTATATTAATGAATAGGAGAAGAATCCAAAGAGTGCAATAATTAAAGAAGTGGATGAAGAAGTATGAAGAGATTTATTAATGAAGGGAAACTCTCGCACTTCATTCTTAACAACAAATCTAAACCAAGCAACCAATCAACATATTATACCTAGATTTTACTAACTTTGACGTCTTCACGTGGCAGGTGGAGCCGACAGCGATAAAAAATTGAAAGTTCCTGGTATTACTGAAAATGAGATTTTGAAATCGCACCTATAAAAATAATAGTCAATTTAAAAATAATAAATATATATTTTATTTAAATTCGATAAGATTAACAATGTTTAAACATACCATTAAATTCTCTTCTTTGCTTAATTGATTATTTAATTAGTAAAACTTTTATCTTAAAAAAATAATTCTCCAGTATTGAAGATTTGGATCTTTTATTACTGATGATCCTGTTGTTTCAGTATTTCATTATATTTAAAATATACATAAAACCAAAACCTCCATCTATTAAATGAAAATCTAAACTATCTATGGTTCAGTGCAAAAAAGTTGATACACCAATATGCTATTAATAAAAAATTTTTTAAGTAAATTTCTTAAATTATTTTATTTATAACTTAGGTTTTAAGACATACTTAAATGTAAATTTATTAAAGTTATCAATTATATAAAATTTTTTGTTATTCATCAAATTCATCAACTTCGGAAACTTCATTTTCATTTTTGACCATCACATAAATCTTTATATTCTTTCGCCTTATCAAGACACCTTTTCAAAACCTAACTATAACTTTAGAGGCCTTTTTCTTAAAAGCATACAATAATTTGTCTCTAATAGCGAGAATACAGTATACCAAACTCTCTCAATCGGTTGTAGTTCACAATGGTAAGGTGGGATATATGAAGTGATATCCATTTTGAAATATATGGCCATTTTCTTCAAGTCTTTACAGAAATAACAAGGCCACGTATAAGCTCAACAACATCGCAGTTAAGCTCTTTTTTTGGTCGACTGTGGTTTTTTTGTGGTAAGATCTCATTTTTATTATATTCAGCGCAACTGTTGCCTCCCTAATAACAAAAACTGTAGCAACCTCCTTGCGTACTAGTGATAAGTCTTGATGTTGTTTTTGGCATTGTCAAATATCTAAAATTATTGGTGAACGTGAATATTCACTTTTTTTTTTATTGCTAGTTAAAAAGTTTTGGTCATATCCATGAAGAAAAAAAAAGGGGTGTTGTTGATAAAGTTAACTATATGTTTTGATTGTTGATTTTTGTGTAATACTACCAATTTAGGTAATGATTTTCATGTATCAACATTTGCACCGGATCATACTAAGGTAAACGATAATAGGTTTAGTGCATGAAATTCAAGTAATATCTAAAATAAGATGAAAAAGTTAACAAAAAAAAAACTAATTGCTAAAACAACACTATCATTTAAACTTACTTTATAAACTCATTGCTGTAATTTAATTATTATGCCATATTTTCCCTTAATACCATTTGTTGTTTTAGCATAATACAACATTGTATAATTATTAAAAAGCAATATTAATGGGCAAACTGTTTCCGCAGAAAGAATATAATTAAGATTCTATATAATTGGTTGTTATTTTATTTATCAATCGTAGATGGAAATAAGGTAATATGCATGCTGAATCTTTATCTTCGAAGGCCTTTGGTTCTTCATAATGAATGATATATTGGGGTGATATATCTTGGAGGGATATAATTTAAAATGTAATATATAACTTGTGATGATATGTTTTGAGATGAGACGAAAATGCAATAAGTGGATATTAAATAATAAAGGTGGTCAACACCTTTAAATTCAACATTTTTACCAAGAAAAACTTGAAAAATGTTAAATTTTTTACTTGGAGGATTACAGAACATTTATATTTATATATGTTTCTCATCATTTATATCTTGATTATTTATTAACTATTAATAACTTTCCTTTTTATCAAACGTGTTTCAAAAAAAAAGAAAAAAACAAACGTGTTTCAAAAAAAAAAGAAAAAAAAACCAAACGTGTTTAAAAAAAAAAGAGAAAAAAAAATCCCCCAAAAAAAGGGGAAAGGGAATGATTATTGTAATTTCAAATATTTCTAACTATTATTATACTACTGTCAAATACCGATCTGCATTTTTTATTTACATATGTAAAAAAAATGCTGTAAAAAGTATGTTATAGAAATTTGAACTAGTCTATTAATAGTTAATTAGTAATTTAAATGGAAAATTAATTGATTTAGTCTGACACTCTTTGAAAGTAATTCAGACCTAGTATTTGATATGCACATATCGTTGGTATCAAAGGAGTTAGTAGTAAAACGTCTATTTACATAAACTTTGGAAGCAATTAACCATAAGCACTGGGTAAATAAAAAACACAAATAATATTTAATTTATCATGACATTTTATGTATTATTACTCTTTGTCTATCACTCAGCTATGTTTCATCTTTCTAAGATCATTGAATGCAAAATGGCGCAATAAACAAGCCAATTTGCTGACATTTTAACATATTATTCCTCATCTATTATGTCTAGAGACATGAAACCATTACCAAAGGGAATGGAAAGATATTCATAAAAGTATATATCTTAATTTAGCGTAAACAATGAATAAAAAATGGAGCATTTTAACATGAGACATTCCTATTGTTTAATTGTCATGATCGGTTAAATCGGTCTATTTTAGATAACAATTCTTAATAATTTGCGGAGACATACTACACGTTTACAATACATAACTTAAAATTAGCTTATATAGGGTAATCTAAATATATAATATTTACTAGAGATACAGTAAAAAATTTAGTTATTCCGTATTTTTTTATTATTCATATTATTTCTGTAAATGTAGTATCATATTCACGGAGTTTTTCAGATAATTACGTTTTACAGGGTTAGTTTAATTAGTATTTCTATTTATGAATAATAGTTAATGATTTTGAACTCGGTTCATGAGCTCCTCACGTGTTATTAGTACCTTCAAGATCTTTGACAAATCAAAAATCCGTAAAACTGCTGATCCATTTTTCCAAGAAATTTTCGAGACCAGCGGTCTCGGAAAAGTGCCAAGAAATTTTTTATTAACAGTGAATAAAATGAATTAATTAGTCTTCTCATACATAGTCAATTCTATGAATTGCTATTTGAAACGTATAAAGTACTTTGGTGAGAGTATTAATAAAGTTAAATAGTAATTGATTTGGTTTAAAAAAGATCGAAGATTTGCATATCGAATAAATGCCTCTTTCCTAGAAGTTTTGACGTAAGTAACAAGAATGACTGCAAGTTCTTAGTTGAGTTACACCAGGATTATATTTTATTTAAAAAACAGTCTTTAGCTTATCATTTTATAAAATATTAATAAACAATGGCAAAAATTGAGGGTAAACTAATATGTTAAAAATAAATAACAAATTTTATTAAAATCGATTGCAACATGATTATAATATTTGGTCAAAATTCCATGATATCTTTTAATAGTGATTTATGATATTAATTGAGAGATTATTTCATTGATAATTATCATAATTAGCGACAACTAAGTATTTTAATTTAATTGTTCAAAGCGTAGCGTAGAACCGTTTACTTCTAAGCATAATGTCGTGCAACTGATTTTTATTTGTATTTACGTTTACGTTTTCATGTTCATGATACGTGATGTAAATAAATGTGTGTTTTGAATTCAAAATTCGAATTGTTCTAATGAAATTTTTATAATGTGTGAACTGTGAAGTTTGATGGTTGCTTCGTTTGATAAAAAATCAAGTCGTGTTTTATTGTGGTTTTTCTTATTGAACTTTGTTTTATTTGAAGTAAAAAGGAGATTAGTCAAACTGCTGGGGCATTTAGGAAACGTAAAAAAAGAAATAATGAAAATGCTATATGCATCTTGTTAATGACCGTGAAAGTAAGAAAAGAAAAAGTTCTTAGAACACCTAAGCAACATGAATCCCGTTTGGCTAGAAATTGTAAACAAAAGCAAAAAAAAAAGATATCGTCGCGTTTTAGAGACTGCAGATGTATGTCTGAATCGTCAGGATGAACCGCTTCCTAATAATATTCTAATCTTTTGTGAAAATTTCGTACTGAGGTGAATAAGCTCGAGTATAGATTGTATCCTCTGTGTATAATGAACGTTTCCTTTAAATCATCATGAAAAAATGTTATCGGTGTTATAGACTTATAGTGATAACAATGATGTGAAAAAAAAATTCCCTGCTAAAAACAATATGGATTCGAATTAATGTACCTGATGAGTTAGAAGGCCTTATCGAGGTTGAAGAAATGTTGATTGCACAAATTTTTTACACCATCTCAATCTTTGTGGAACTTTCCTCAGGACATCATCTGCTCGGACCTGAACGGTTTGTGTTCCCTAGTTAGATAAATTTAGTTATGGGCAAATTTAATATTTGATTAATTCATGCGACACAATTTAGAATTTTAAGACTCATATATTAGAAATGTTACAGTTAATTCTTGGATAAATTTAATTTTTAGTAAATTTTATTCGATATAAAGCATTTCACGATAATTTTCATCATAAATGTCAATTAATTACTTACATAAGAGTATGCAGAGATATTTTTTTTGATACTGGTAAATATTGATTATAAATTATGATTAATTATTTTCTTAATTATTGCGATTTACAAATAATAGCTAGTCCATTTCTTTGCTGAATCTTTGATTTTCATAAATATGTTAATCAGTGATAAACTGATAATATCACTGAACTGATAGATGGCATTTATATACTGTATTTAACATATTTAATTTATGTAATATTTTTGTAATATCAATAACATATAGACAGAATAGCTTTATGATATTCCTAATATATTCCAAATTACTAATGGTTTAGCAAATATTTTTTTGTAATATAAATAACATATTTTGGAAAATATATATGATGGATACCAGTATATGCAAAAAATATAGCAAAATTATGACTGTAACGTTTCTTAATTTATATATTTTGTAATTCTTACATAGTATTTGAAATGTATATAAATTTGGTCATATGGAATTTTATGGCTAAGTATATCACGTGATTAATATTAAACACGAAACTTTTCCCCCTTTTAAAAATTTCGAAACTTTTCCCTTCGTACTTTCCCTTTCCCTCGTCCTATGCCTTTCCTTATCCCTCATCCTTTCTCTTCCCTAATTCTTCCCTCCATAAATTTCTTAATTATTAAAGAATTGTTTAATAAACGATTCGATCTTTTCTTAAAAAAAAAGCTTTCTCTTTTAACTGGAAATTCTTAATTTATTATCATCTCTTTTTCTTATCAACTTAAATATTATTAAATACTATAATACTATAAATACTATAGTAATCAATGGATAAATTTCTTCAAAATAATTTTCTGTAAAGTAGTAGCATTAAAATTTTAATTAAATATTAATCATTTACAAATAACAAATGTCAAAATATTTAATGAACACACGGGTTATTGTAAAAGGTGCCCTTTCATCAATTAAAGATGTATATTCATTGAATGAAAGTGCAGTACTTAGATTATCAAATATTACTGAATGATTTCATTTGGAGAAATTTTGAACTTCCTTCCTCATTTAATCGAAGTATTCCTGTAACTGAATCTGAATAATGTGCCGTTTTAAATGGTTCTAAATATAGTAACAGAATATAAATTTTTCTATTCGATCATTAATAATTAAAAAAAAAAAAATATGTATATTACTTGTTGAAAGCGTCCAAATATTCTCTTTAATTCCCATTAAAGGTTCATCTCTCTCTTGAGAGATGACAAAAATTATTTTCAATAGTACTAGGTAGAATTCTGTTGGTTGAATGTGCTTTCAAAAATTGGAGATTGAAAGATCAATAACTTCATTGATAGCAGATGATATGTTTTGAATGAAACGAAAATGCAATAAATGGATATTAAATAATAAAGGTGGTCAACACCTTTAAATTCAACATTTTACCAAGAAACTTGAAAAAATGTTAAATTTTTTACTTGGGGGATTACAGAACATTTATATATGTTTCTCATCATTTATATCTTGCTTATTTATTAATTATTACTGATAACTTTTCTTTTCATCAAACGTGTTTCAAAAAAAAAAAGGGGGGGGATGATTTATTGTAATACAATTTCAAGTATTTCTATTATTATACTACTTCCAAAAACCGCATTGCTTTATTTCATATATGTAAAAAAATGCTTTAAAAAGTATGTTATAGAAATTTGAACTAGTCTATTAATAGTTAATTAGTAATTTAAACCATATTGTAAATTATGCACACAAATAATATTTAAATTTTTTATTGAATTTTAATATCACTGCTGGCAGAAAATTTTGACATTTTGGTGTATTATTACTCTTCGTCTATGTTTCATCTTTGGATGCAAAATGGCGCAATAAACAAGTCAATTTGCTAACATTTTGACATATTAATCCTCATCTATTGTACCTACTAGAGATATGAAACCATTACCATTTGTGAACAGTATTGCAAGGAAATGGAAAAGATATTCATAAAAGTTTATGTTAAAATTTAGCGTAAAACAATGAATAAAAAACGGAGCATTATATTAAATTTTTAACATGAGACATTCCTATTGTTTAATTGTCATGATCACAGTCTATTTTAGATAACAATCCGTAATAAATTACGGTGACATACTACACGTTACAATACAAATAAATAATAATTTACTAGAGATACAGTAAAAATTTATTCCATGTTATTTCCGTAAATGTATCATATTCACGGAGTTTTCAGAAATTACGTTTTACAGGGTTAGTTTAATTAGTATTTCTATTTATTAACTCAAGTTCATGAACTCCTCACGTGTTATTAGTACTTCAGGATCTAAATCACATTCTCTGACAAATCAAAAATCCGTAAAACTGCCGATCCATAAATTTCCGGGACCAGCAGTCTAATTTGAAACGATGAAAATGAGAACGAAACCGAAGAAAGTGAATCACCTTTTGATGATGATTACATGATTTTTTCAGTGATAGAAAAATATAATGAAAGCTTATAAAGTATTTTATACGTTTTAAATAGCAATTCATAGGATTGACTATGTATGAGAAGATTAATTAATTCATTTTATCCCAGAAGTATAATAAACAGATTTGTAGTTTAAATAGATCAAAACTTTTGTTTCAGTGTCATTGGTATTGGTCATGATTCCTGAACCTCAAATATACCGATCGATAATAATAATACTATTAACAATGAGATTTTTCGTGCGTACAATTTTTGATAAAATATTTATTTTATTATAATTTCGGGTTGGGAAAAATCAATCATAAAGCAATTTGTGGAGTTGGTCAGTATTTTTTAATTTTTTGGCATTGGAAAGTGAGAGATTACCTTGGGCCAGCTTCTCATTCAAAGCATGGCGATATTAACTTTGTCATGAGCCGCTTAAAATTTTACTAATATATCGGAGAATGGATTTGCCGGTTCTATGATGTAGTTGTTTTAATAATACTAAACTAACAGGTTTTGGAATGCCTTTTAATATTTTACCAGGGTTAACAATTAACAATTCTATATAAATAAAAATGAAAGGTACTAAAAACTCATGAATCCCGCTAATATTCTAAACAAATGTCAAAACTTAAGCCAACTCCTAGACCCGAAGCTAATACATAACCCTAAGTCAATGCAAAATCCTACATAATTAAAAAAAGAAAAATTAGAATTAGTATTTTTTTTCCTAAACCAACCATCCCTGTCCCTAACCCTAATACTCTAAACCAGTTAACTCCTAACCCTAACCCTAATCTAACTCTAAGCCAATGCATAACCTAAGCCAACGCTAACCAACTCATAATGACTTACCAATAAGAATTTTTATTCGTCATTCTTTTTTTTCTTTTGACAAGGATTTGATAGACAAGTAGCATGATTATGTCCTTTATTATACAATAACTACATTTTTTTTGAGTCCGCTTATTAGTGATTTTATTAGAGTCATTTGAAATTTCTAAAGGTCTTTTAAATCTGATATTTCCTGGCAGCCTTCCCTTATGTCTAATCACGGGATTTCTAAAATTTTCCGGATCGAATTCTAATAGGTTATTCATATTCTTAGACATATATATATATATATATATATATTACAAGTTTAATTCTTAAGCAAACTTCTAATGTTAAATTTGTATTTGTATTCTCAAGCAGACTTCAGTGGCCTTTTTATTGAAGAATTTCTTGAGAATATTCCAGATGACAGTGACTTAAGCGATAACTATCAAAGCCATCATGGACTATCACTCATTGACATTGTTAAAGCCGTAAATAATAAATGAGAAAAGAAAAATAAGGAGAGCGTAAGAAAGAAAATAGAAAAAGCTTATTAAAACACGTGAATGACGTGTTCGTTTGGATAACACGTGATGATCACAAATATCCGACAAATAAATTTTATAAATTATAATCCCCTCGCAGTCACGCACACAAAAAAAATTATGCTGGAGGTGCATAAATTGCATTACGCTCAAAAATCTAAATTCCCAATTTATTTGATTACAATATTATAAAAATAAACTTATATGTTTTAGGAATATAAATAATGAGTAAAGATATGATATACGGTATGGTGCTAAAATTGGTATTATACATTATAGCTGATACCGCATATTTATTACATAAAGATCGAAGATGAAACTCCTAGATCTTGATTAGGTAAAGTGTGAATGCATCAATGCAAAAGTTTGGCGTAGAATCAACAAAATTTATTTTGTGCCTCAAAATGTTTCATTTATATAATAAGAGAATTTTTCCAAGTTCAGAATTTACAATAAAACGTATTATATATTACCCAATTACACTACATTTTTTTTGAGGGCTGGGTCATTGATTAGAATCCTGTGTAACTTAACAAAAATGTATATTAAAACGGTTATTCAAGATTACCTATTATAGAGTATGCATAATCTTTGAAAATAACAGTGGGGCTCGTGAATTTCTTCCGCTTAACGCCAATATAATTTGAAATTTTAATTGTTAAAAAAAAACATATATATATATATATATATATATAATTTTTTTATAACGATAACAAAGATAATCACAATGATGGTATATCCAAAATTGACATCGATAACGTTATACTTCTATTTCTCATAATAGACATAACAAATTCACAACCTCCTACAGGTAGAGAAAATATATGTTTTTAAGATGGAAACTCAAAATTAGAAACTTTTTTTTTAATTAGTTTATTTTTTGATTTAATTCAAGGAAATACCGAATATTCATCATCCATATTATCAACAGTACCAAAAAGAAATGCAGTAATAATACCGGGTGCTAATCAAATTACAATAACATATAAAATAAACGATATTAAACCGTCAATAGGTTATATTACAATTAGTCAAAAGAATACAATTGAAGGAGGTGATGATTTTCTTAGAACAAAAATATCCGCAAATAATTCAAAATCTATTACAATAATTGGATCTGAGGTGAGGGTTACATTAGAAGATTATGTTTTTGATAGAGGAAGTACAACGTACATTATTAAGATTGACGATGATTTTGTTGAAGTTAATGGTCAAAATTTAACAGGTAGTTCTTGGGAAGTTTCGACAGGTATATATTTTGAGACTTTTATTTTTTTATCTGATAAATGAACTAGTTTTTTATACATAAAAAAATTTTTATTTTAGCGCCCGGTAGTGGAAGTAATGAACCAGGTAATTATTATAATTTCATAAACTTGAAGATTTTGAAATATTTTTAACTATTTTTTTTTTTTAAAAAAAAAAAAAAAAATTAGGTGATACGAGAGCAACTATTCTATTAACTTCAGCTGGAACAAAAAATTATTTAAAAAATAGAAATATATTTGTATACGAAATGTCTAAAGAAATTTCAAAAGCTCTTGCAATTGAAGAAGGTCGTATTTTTATACCATATGATAGATATCAATATAAGAGAAACACTCATGAAGATCAAGTTTTGTTACGCATAGATATTAAAGATAACAAAACACCAGATCAACCAAGTTCATTTTATTAAGATATAGTTTAGATAAAATTATTATATCCAAAGGTACTTCTACTATACCAATAGGAACGCGTACAGCGGATTTAGATCCAAATTATGGAGCTCCAGAGAATCGTAAGTCTAGTACAATTTTTTGAGGAGTAATTACGTTAAATTTTTTTAGAAAAATTATTCTATTTAATTACTAATGCATATGTTTAAATATTTAAACAGTACATTTATGGCGTAAATATAGATATATATTAATTGGAGTTATAATTGAATTATTTTTCTTATTAATTATATGGATTTTTGCGAGGAGAATTTACTCAAGAGGAAGAAATTTCTCGACGATTATCTTTTACCCACTTATTTTGGTAGATTTTGTATTAGATATAATAGTATTAGGGCTTCATGGAAGAGATCTAAAATGGTTCTATATTTGCAGGTAATTATCTTCTTGTTTTTTTTTATATTATAATATACTTATCGTATTTTTCTTTTTTATCTTGTATGTATATAACTGTAGTTTGGTGTTTTTATCAGTACCAATTCTCTTAAAAATTATAATTTCATGGTTAATTCTTTGAGAATGCGTCAAATGATTCACGTCGTTGGCGGAAAAGACATTCAGGAGTCGCATTAATATTTATGCTTTTGTCATGGTTAGATCTAGAAGCGTTAAATGTTATAACTTCACGTTGTGCTAATATTGGTGCATTGAATGCAAGATTTACTGAAGAGACACAAAAAAGAATTGATAATTCCATCGTTACTATAGTATTTATTGAGGATGTATCACAATTAATATTTACGCATTATATCAAAGATATACAGTTATACCAGCGATTATACCGATATTAGTATTATCATCGGCGTGTGTAGCATTTTTATATAAAATACATGATAGAGATGTGATACGTGCAAAAAAACGACTTTCAGACAAAGAAGACAAAGAAGCAGGTGAAGGAACTTTTGATTCACATACGAGCGAACAAAGCTGATTATTCACTTGATAGTGGTGTACCTAAACTCAGGAAATATACAACGAAAACAATGGAAGAAACCTTTAATTTAAAAGATGGGTGGTGATATTATGTTATCAAAATTAAACAGGATATACCGGAAAAGGCGGTAGAAAATCTGGAAATAAATCTCTAACATATTTATCGTGTTCGTATATTCAATTATCCAACTATTTTGTAAAAAAAAAAAAAATTTTGTGATTTTATTATCTAATATCTTATCATGATTTTTCATCGAATAAAAATGTGAGACGATCTACTGGTGTTTATAATACACAAAGTCGGTTAAGGAAAAGTTGAGCAAAATACGTAAGCAAATTCACATGAATATGCAAAAAAGTTAGACTTTAACGTGTAAAAAAAAAAAAACTTTGTCTTCGTGCGCCACTTTAATCAGCGCCGATCATATCCGAGCCAAATGTCTCCAAAATTTATTTATTGTATTAAAAATAAATAGGTGAAAAATAAAAAAAAAATTGTAAAATATTATGTAAATTTTATTTAGCGATGTTTAAACTATGCAATCTACAATCTATGACGATTGATGATATCAATAAAATTAATAATTATTTGTTGTGAGTATACACAATTTTATTTGTTGCAATGAAGCAATTAAAACGAATGGTTCAATTTTAAGCATTTTATTCAATTTACCCAATTTATCTATATTTTACCTGTTCTAATTTATTATATAAAAATAAAATTTATAATTTGTACTTTAATTACTTTATTGTATTTAGTTCAGACATAGACATTGTCAAAAAGGCTATTAATAGAATAAACTTTTACGCCATAAAAAGTTTCATATCCGAAACTCACATGTTCCAATATTATATCTTGAATGTCCTAACTTAGTCAAGTTTAGGACTTAATCGGTTTTGGGCATAAAACATGGGTTACGTCAACTATTTTTTTTTTTTGAATCATAAAAAGAAAAATTCAATAATTTACTTTGCATATGTTGTCATATCAGAGAAATTTTTTATTTATGTGTTATAATTTGGTAATTTGGCAATTTTGTGATTCATTGTATACATTAATTCTTAACAATAAACATCTTTACAGTATGTTCATCAGATAGTATTGTACTTCAATCGAATAAAATATGAATAAATTTCTTTCTTTTTTTTTTTTTTAAAAAAAAAAAATTTTTTTTTACGATATAAAGAATGAGTACAAACAGTACAGATATTCAAATTAAATCGACTCACGAAATTTCAAAAGTCGCTGTATCACCTAAAGGAAATTATGTTATCACGTATAGTAAAAATGATGAATCTATCTTTGGTTGGAATATTGAAGATCCCAAGGAAGATCCCAAGGAAGATTCTTTAATAGAAATTGACATAAAAGATGATGAAGAACTCCGTCCTTCCAAAGAAAAAGATTCATTAGAAATTTACGCAAAGGATGAGGATTCCATCAAGAATGATTCATTAATAGAAGGTTCTCATCGTTTAGTTTTTAAGGAAGAACCTTCGGTTGCAAATCTGGATGCCGCTTTAGGTACGGAAGAGGAAGTTCTCGATATGATGGTTTCGGATTACAAAATGTTAGCATTGTATTGTAACGATCCGAACATCAAAATTCGTAAATTTAGAGGGAAAACATTTATTAAAATCGATTTTAAACATTCAGACGGTAAAATTATGTTTGTCGGAAAACAACTTATATATTGTAAACTAAATCAAATATTAATTTATTCTTTAAATAATACTAATAAATTAAAATTAGAATCAATTTATAGAATACATTCTGATAGTGTCATTAATGAATGCGGAATAACAGATAATATAATATGGGCAAGGTCACCCCATTACTTACATTTGTGGAATTTACATAGTTTTCAAAAGTCCTCCTATTATTGGAATTTTTTTGCTCATCTTCCTGAACGTAATTATTATCTTACGAATATAGATTCATCGATACGTTTGAATATCAATAACAAGTTAATTTTAACAAGGGATAATGAACAAAATGTTATTTTTTCAAGAGAATTTATTACTCCTATTCGATATTTTAAAGATGAAAAATCTGAAATATTATCAATCATTGCGAATGATTATTTGTTAGTTCATTCAACAAATAATAAATTATTGTTATATAATATATTTGATGAAGATAATCAACCATTAGATTTATGTTTTGAGAAGATTAAAAAGATTTGCGATTATAATTTACAATCTAATAAAATATATGGAGTGAATGATAACAAAATCTTAATAAAATCGAATGGAAAAAATATTTTAAATTGGAAGAAGATGGGTGGCGTAATTACCTAGAAGATAATATTGATATTAATGACACTATAATTGATCCTGATATGAAATGTATTAGAAATTTATTAGAAAAACAAGGTAGTATAGACAAACCAATAATATTATTTCAAAATCATTTATATGAATGGAAAATAACAACAACATACACATATAATGGTAAAATTGAAATAATTAAAAAAATAAATAAAGAAATTATTTGTTCAAAAATTATTTATGAACCAAAAAATTGGACACTTCTGAAGAATAACGCTTTAGCTTTGATTCTTGTAAAAAAGTTAAAAGATAAGGAAAGAAAAATATTAACAATATTTAAATTTTATAATAATAATATACGTTTGCAATATTTTACTTACCTAAATGAAGCTAAAGATATACTAGAAGATGAAAATACGAAAAGGAATGATAACGAAGATACAAATAATGATATTTTCTTCAAATTCGAAATTAAAATTTCCAGCGTAATGGACAAAATAGAAAAAATGTTTTGGTCACGTGATGAAGAACAACAATCTGAACATGATAAAGATGCTTCAAAAGATGAAAATGTTGATGATGATAAATTCAATAAAATCATCAATAAAATTTTTAAAATAATAAACAGAATAGAAACAAAATTTTTGTCATATAGTGAAGATAAACAACTTGAAAGTGAATCATTACCTTTAGGTGATATTAATTTAATTGTTGAAAATAAAGATGATCATCTTGAAAAAGAATGGCTAAAAGTAATCACAACCGATTATTTTACTCTCTTAAAATATGGTTCAGATTATTTGAAGATTTTTATTAGTCTTAAAAATAATCAATTAGTAAAAAGCATTTATGAAAAATGTATTGAACTTATTAAAAAAGATAGCGAAAAAAATTTAAATTTTTTGGATATCATAAATTCTTCAATAACAGAATTAATTCTTAAAAATCCTGAATATTTAACTAAATTTAATAATGATATGTTTATATTATTAAATCCTACAAAAAATGAACTTATTAACTCTGATTATCACGTTAGTTCTGATCGTCAAACAATAAGTTGTTTACGATTACCTTTATGGTATTCTAATCTTAAAATTTTTTTTCATCCAATTTTTATTGATTTTTATCTTATTTATTTATTTTATTTCATTCCTACTTTACTTTATTTTATCATATGTGTTATTTTTCTTTTTATATTTCGTTTTGTTTTGAAGTTATTTCGTATTTATAAATTTTTGAGTGGTATTATGTTAATTACTATATGTATTCTTTATTTTACTCAAAATCTTATTCTTTCTATTCCTTTAATTTTTTTCATTCCCATTAGATATTATAATTATAAAAGTTATGGTCAAAGTATCTATTTAACTTGTGCTTATAATAGTTTATGTTGTTATCCTTCAAATTATTCTTGGGTAAAGGAATTATTCTATAAACCGCCTTCAAGTTTTTTTATAAAAACTTGCCAAAAAGGTTTTTATAATAAGATTTATGAGAAAGAAAAAGACGTTCAAAATATAGAAAATATAAAAATAGAAATACGTAATATACGTGATTTGTTTAATCTATTATTTGTTCCGATTAATTTATATAAGTATTCTCTTAGAGAAATTAGTGGTACAAACGATCAGATAATGTATCATAGTAATTCAACTGAAGAAGAATTAGATAGACGAAAGGAATTTTATAAAAATTTGAATGGGGAAGCAATCGTAGATTTTAAATGGAAAACTTTTGGAAGATATTATTATTTTCTAATTTGGTTCATATTTACAACTTTTCAAATTAGCTTTATTATTGGTTCATTGTCTTTATCTTTCAAAACAAATAATATTCAATCTCAACTTTATATGACAACAATTATTATTGGATTTGTTCAATTACATTTTGAATTAAGACAATTTATATGGAATCCAATAGAATATATGCATTCTATTTGGAATTTATTCGATTTAGCTGCATTTCTTTTTCCTACGATCACATCTTTTTTATGGGTTATTAATCATAATACTATACCTAATTGGGCAATTTCATTATCTTGTTTATTTTTAAACATAAAATTTCTTTTATTCTTTCGAGCATTTGAATCATTTGGCATATATTTTGCAATCATTTTTGGAGTAATTCGTCGTATCTCTTCTTTCTTATTAATATTGGTTATTATTATTGCAAGTTTTGCACTTTCATTTTAATTGATGAATCTTCTAATGATAGTACAAGTTTATTTTTATCATTTCAAAATTCATTACTTGCAACATACTTATTTTTATCTGATACTGGTTTAATAACAAGTTCAATAAGAGATTTGGGTTTAAAAACAGATAATGCGACTTTTATAATTTTAATGATTTTATTCTCATTATTAATAGTTATTTATCTTATGAATCTATTTATCGGACTTCTTAATATGTCAATTGAAAGAGATAATGATAGAGCTTCTTACCTTGTTCAAAAAGCTGAA
Organism: Oehlia diaphana; assembly: GCA_003833135.1. Taxonomy (NCBI): domain Eukaryota; kingdom Fungi; phylum Glomeromycota; class Glomeromycetes; order Glomerales; family Glomeraceae; genus Oehlia; species Oehlia diaphana. Next base: position 33,856 of record QZLH01000963.1, on the reverse strand, counting down.
ATTTTGGCTGAAATTGAACTTTTTTATCTATTCCCATTTCAAAGACGATGGAAACATTGGTTTCCAGAAGTTATACATTATAAAGTAAGAAAGGATGTTATGCGTAAATATGTTCGAGAAGCAATAAACAATGGAAAATGGAAATCAGATGATGAATATAGGGAAAAGGTTTTGAAACAAATCGATATGCTCGATCTTATACAATAGATGTGGTTCACATGTGTTTGAATTCAAATCATATAATTATATATTGATTTATTATGTTTTCATTTTTATTTAATAGAATATTTTGTATTTATGAATTTATTAAATAATAAAATATTAAAATCTGAAAAAAGGTCACTTGCATGAATTTCTCGCTCTTATTATTCTTTACTTTGACGTTAGAGTTGGATTGGTCCGGTTCGGTCCAGTTCAGTCCCAAAAAGATCGGTCTTTCAGCTAGAATGGACCGGACTAATCTTTTGACCATTTGTAAGACCGGTCTTTTAAAGTTTTCAAATTTATTTGATTTATACGCCCATTCTGAAGTGTTTTTGGGGACTTATCTTCGGATATATTGCAGATCGCTAGTGAAGCAGTTTTTATTGGTTTTCTTCATTCTTTTTCCTTTATTTCTTTTCAAGTTTATTTTAATTTTATAATTTTATTATTGTAATCGAAATCGCATTTTATTTAATAAAGCACGCGTTCTTAAAGTGATCTTTAAATTATTCTATTATCATGACGTGACTTAGATGTATATGTTTGTTGCCATATAAAAAATGTTTTTTGATAAATATTCGGAATGTGATCAATTTTCAGGACACTCGCATGCTATTATACAATATTTGTTACAATTTAATACAAGATGCGGAGATTGAGAATTTTTAATCACATAAAAAACGTACAATATCATGATGAATGTCCAATAAATGTCAAGTAAATGTTCGGAACGGGGTCAATTTTCTGAACAAAAAACTGAACAGTGTTTGGACAATATTTTTTATAGAGTATGGTGTTTAAAGGTTCTTTACCGCCGGATTAAACTTAATTTTTTCGCTAGTTAGAATAGCGAGAGTTTTTCGATGTAAGTTAATTCGGTAGAGGATTACAATAAATCTAAGTAAATCAATATAATTTATCGTTATTAATCCTATCCATCATAATTTTATTCAACGCTCACGGAAAATCATATAATTACTCCCTCTTTTCATAGAGCTTAAATAAAAATTTCAACAGAACCACCTGAATTATGATAATAAAAGTTTTATAATAACATTATCAAGCCATTACTACATACTAATAGATTAAAATCATTAATTAAGACCATGTTAAACGAAAACCAGCGAGATTTCTAAGGCGGAGAATGTGCGGTTTGCACGGTCCAAATTAATTGTCTGTGGCGTAAAATCACAAAGTTCATTTGCGCCGCGATATTTTAACAAGTAATAATAGAGGTTACTATAATGAGGATTTTCCAAGTTTGGGATTTCATTTACGAATTTCAGTCATAAGATCACAATGGAAATGGTAAAGCTAAATGACACCATAATTATGGTTAGATTTTGGTGTAACGTCCAAAATGCCTAGTAATCTATATATATGCAATGGCTCAAAAAAAAATTCATTTGAATAGAATTTTAACCTCTTTTCTTTAGAATTAATTATATGATAATTACTTCTTTAATTTCAACAGTAATATAATTTAAAAATCACTAAACGTTATATATATACTTTATATAACGACAATAAACCATTATTATCAAAATGATTCCTAAATTTTCATTAATACCATTTTTACTTCTATTACTTCTAATTGAAATAACAAATTCACAAATTCCTACAGGTAATTGGAGATACTGTATATGTTTTTTAAGTTGAAAAAAAATTAAAATATATATATATTTTTTTAATCGAATATTTTTTTTTATATTTTATTTTTACGGTTTCTTCAGGTAGATATATTGTGATTTCTTATTTTCCATTTATTTATAAATAAACTGATTTTGTATTTTATTTTTTTTTTTTAAAAAAAAAAGTTCTAACACCTGGTAGTGGAAATAACGAACCGGGTAAATTATTTTAATTCATTATTATTTTCTATAAATTTAAGATAGTGAAACATTTTTTTACTTTTTATTTTTTTTTCTTCCTTTAATTAGGTGACACGAGTGCAACTATTCTATTAACACCAAAAGGAACGAAAAATTATTTAAAAAATAGAAAAACATATGCTAATGATATGTCTAACGAAATTTCAATGGCGCTTTCAATTGAAAAAGGTCGTATTTTTATATCACATGATAGATATCAATATAAGAAAAACACGAGTGAAGACCAAATTTTGTTACTCGTAAATATTAAAGGCACTAAAGGACCAGATCAACCAAGTTCATTTATGCTAAGACGTAATTTAAATAATTCTATTACATATAAAGACATATCATTAGGATTACATACAAGGGATTTAGATAGCTCTTATGGAGCTCCAGAAATTCGTAGGTTTACAAGAAAAATTACGTTAAATTTCTTGAAGAATTATTTGATTTATTTACTAATATGTATTTCAAATATTTAAAAAAAGCCCATTTATGGGTTATGTGTAGATACGCATTAATTGGAGTTGTGAGTGGATTGTCTTTCTTACTATCTATATGGTTTTTTGTGGCGAACAACTTCCCGAAAGGAAAAAATTTCTCGACGATTATTTTTTACCCGCTTATTTTAATGGATTTTGTTTTAGATATTATAGTATTAAGAGCTCACGGAAGTGATCTAAAATGGTTCTACATTTGTGGGTGCGTATCTCCTCCTCGATTTTTTTTTTTTTATACTCTAAAATATTTATATATTATATTTATATATAATTTATATAATTTTCACTTGATATAGTTGGGTATTTTTATTAGTACCAATATTCTTTAATATAATGACTTCATGGTATCTTGTTTATTATCAATTAAACTCATCAAAAGATGCTAAAAAATGGTGGAAGGACTATCCAATAGTCGCATTAGGATTTGTACTTTTGTCATTGATAGATTTAGAAGCTTTAAATGTTGTAACATCCCGATGTGCTGGTAGTGAGGCACTAAACGCAAAATTTACAGGAGGAGGAAGAAAAAGAGTTGATAGATCCATTATTATTATAGCATTTATTGAGGATGTACCACAATTAATAATTTACGCGCTATATCAAAGATATACAGTTATACCAGCAACTATACCAATATTAGTATTATCGTCGGCATGTATAGTATTTTTATTTAAAATATGTTATAGAGGTATATCAAGGGAACTTAATGTGCTTCAAAAGCATTTGATGACTTTCTAATCCTGAGCTAAAAAAAGAAAAGCCAGAAATAGCTGATTATTTAAGTAATGACTCAATAATGACTTAAGAACTATAGAAGAAGTCAGAGAGAAGGTACATTTACATCTGAAACTACAATCAACTGATAGAAGCCACCGTATCCCTACTCTTTCGGGCAAAGAAGAAAATAATATTTTAAGATTAGTGATTGGAACCGCTCTTTTTCTTCCTCGAGTAATAGTAGTAACGAATAGTTTACTGGTAGAAAAAAAAAAAATTAAAATGAAAAAAAAGGATCGGACCCCAGGTCCTTACTTCCGTACGCGGAAATTTTAGAGTTTGATTTATTTAATTACTTGTACATTTTTTTTTTAAAATAAAATTAGTATTTATGTATTTAATTATTCAACTGTTTAATAAAAAAACCTAAAATATTTCACTGAACATATTTATGCGAATGGAATTTTGAAGAAAATAAGAATATTTAGAAGGCTCGCTTCATGACATCATTCAGCACGGAATTTTTAGGATTATTGAAGATCTCACTGATTGAATAGAAATTTGATACTTCACAATCATTATTGGAACAGCTCGAACAAAGCCAGATTACACGCTCAAAGGTTTAACTCATCAATGATACGATTGTAGCCATCGTTTGGTTTCTTTATCGTTGTAGTAAGTTGAAACCGGCAAGTTACGTAAAGATATCCTTTTTATGTTAATTGTCAACCTTGGAGGTGCCGACTGACGCCTAGGGCTAGTAACGGAACCAAAGGAATATTAAAGAGAAATTGACTTTCCCATATGAGGGTAGGTTGAGGTATGATATCGTAAGCAAATTAGTACATTTCTTAAACGATACTAAGACCTGTTCTCTTTAGTATTTTCAGCGAAAGCCCAAAAAAATTTCTGTTTCATTATTATACATAATTGTTCTTATCAAACATACACTTCGTTCATAATTGCTAACACTGGTAAAAATATTAAAGACATTCCAAATTGTTAGTTTTAGTATTATCAAAACAACTACATCATAGAACCGGCAAATTCATTCTCCGTTATATTAGTAAAATTTTAAGCGGCTCATGACAAAGTTATATCGCCATCGTGCTTTGAACGAGAAGTTGGCCCAAGTTGACGTCTTGTAGCTTGAATGTAAACAGAAGCATCCATACCAAATCTACGCGGGACCATCTATAAATTTATAATAGACCAAAATTGAAACGGTTTTTTAATTTTGGAATAGTTATATTAAATAAATAGTTAAACTACAAAAACATTTGATAATTGATGTATTCGTTTATTTTATAAATTGTATGTCCTACAAAATTTTATAAAAAAAAAAAAAAATTAAATTTTATATTATTTTTTATTCTTAATATTTTTTTAAAAAAAATACTTAAAAACATTAATCACTTTTCCATTACGGATAGTCAATTTTTTTCAAATAATTATATAATTCTTTTTTAAACTGATCCGATGACTAAATTATTATAAGTTTGTTCAACTTGTATTACAGACACTAATAAGAGCAACGCTTAAATGAATGATGCAATGATCATTGTACTGAATTTTATTTTTATATATTATAAATATAAAAATAAAAATAAAAAAAAAAAATAGAATATAGAAAAATTTTATAAACAGAAAAGAATTATAATATAAAAATGTAAAAATATAAAAAAAATAATAATAAATATAAAAAATAAAAATATAATAAAAATAGAATATAGACAAAAAATGAGAAAAAACTCTTTCCGCTGATCGTTCGGTCACAAATTCGCACTAGTAGTTTGAAGAAAATTTTTACGTTTTTAACGCTTAAAAGTCATAGAAAATATTGTTTTTTCGATATAGAATTTCGGG
>QZLH01000962.1:9824-43577 GCA_003833135.1 Oehlia diaphana | reverse complement strand
TGCTAACGATTTTCTTATGAGCCTCAAGCAAGAAATTATCCATCTCTTTCTCCTCTAACGGTTTTTCATGATGGACTGCACCCGAATTGAAGTTAGATAAGATGTTATTAGGAGTATTATCATTTTGCAACTGTTTTTCTTCCAATTTCTCAATTCTAGCATCACGTCGGTTATTCTCTTCTATCATATGCTTCATAAGCTCCGCATTTCTGGCCTCAATCTCAACATTTCTGGCTTCAACCTCAGCAAGCTTCTTTCTAAGTTCAGGAATCTCGGCAAGTTTCTTTCTAAGTTCAGGAATCTCAGCATTTTCAGTCTCAAGTTCGACATTCCTAGCCTCAAGCTCAGTAATGCGTTGCTTTAATAAATCTATTTCGGATTGCATGTCCTATAATATTTTTATGTTCTGTATGTTAGTATTCAAAATCAGAAAAAAAATGTAGGTTATTTCGGCTGATCATATCCTAGGGATTCGGTTTTGCCAAGATAATTTTTTATTAATACATGCAAAAAATAAATACATAGGATCGGGACGTAGCCCGTGATACATGACGTCTAGGCTAATATACAAAATTATTTTTTCATTCGATAACCCTCTATCCTGATCCTCTTTCTATCCGGTTCATCCTCCGGGGACTTCTTATCCAAAGCATCTTCGGAAAATTCGATGCTTAGCGGTAGCTTGCTCCCTTGCGAAATTTTTCCGGGTGTATAGAGCAGGAAGTGCCAGTCTCGAGCGGTTGTCACAATACCATAGAGATAATCAAAGTCATCCCCATCATCCCGCTTTCGCTTTCTCTTGTTCGTTTCATACGAACTCTCCAACTGCACGATATTCTGAGCGAAGCCTTCGATTACATTACGCTTCCTCCGTGATGCAAATAAGGTTCTCGGCATCCTGACCGGAGGAAGAATTAGTATGGCGTTAGTATGGTCCACGGGACGGTATAAAAGTGCGGTCATACTTCTCTCACCTTGATTGCGTAATCAACCCGTCCCGTACTTTCATCACCTATTACTTCGTATTCAGGCCTCATGCTACGACGTACTCATTGCGCATGGCTTCCAAACTATCCACAACCAAAGTCCCGTAGTTTTTTAGCCTGACTAATATTTCTGCCATACATTGCTTGAAGTGCTCGTTGGAGTCTTGAATTTCGTGGGTTTGTAGTGAAAAAAGTGGGATAGTGTCCGTACCTTTACCATCGATACCATATTTCTTCAACACCTCCTTCAAACTGCGGTATGTTGAAAAGGCCCTCAACTTCTTATCCTTACATTCCTTGGCAAAGTCCACGAGAGCCGTTGCAGGTCCCAAACCTAAGCCAGCACTTCGAAGCTCATCCTTGGCTATCTTGAAAAAGGTACGGCCGTTTACCTTTTATTTACGAATTATTTCCAAGTCATCGTCGTCAAGACCCAAGTCCTCTTCCTTACGCAAAAAATCTATAAGCTCAGCCGTCTTATATTTCTTAATTTCGTCCGCTAGCGTGACCGCTTCATTTCCAGTAGTAGTGGTAGAGGTGGAAGCTGGAGTATAAGGTGTACTGGTTTCAGAAGACATAGTGTTACGTTTTTATAGTGATATTAGGCTCGGAGTGTTACGTTCGGAGGAAAAACAGAGTTTTATTTCTGGTGGGAACGCAAGCGTTAATATAGGCTTTTATGTCGCACAGACATTGCATCATTACACGTGACCCGTTCTCATATACGTTCGTTAAAATAATACTTTATTTATGAAATAAATCGTTGCCGGAACCCGGCCTATAATACATAAAAATCGGCCGTTGAGGCGCTACATGATCTGAATAAAAAATACTGTTCTTTTTCGAGAATCTGTTACCAAAGTCAGAACAACGCTCATTAGATGGTCCCTTTAGGACCGATTCAGCTATAATGTTATGCAAAACGCCTTTTGGCTAAATTACTCACACAGCTCCTTAATATAGTCCTCAAGTTCCAATGCTTGTCTCAATGACAATCCGTATTCCTTAAAATCCCATCCGCTTAGCTTGAGAAATGAATTACCGGTAATTTTTTTCTCCTCAAGCTTCGTAAAAAGGTCACCAACTTCTATGTGTTTTAATTTGGAATCTTCCCGCAAAAAATTTGATAAGACTTTCCATTCCATATTCTTTTAATATGTCAGCTTTAGTGGGGATAGAAGACATCTTGCTTCTTGTTATCTATCGGTAATAAGCCTTATAGTGAGAAATTTTCGTTCCCATACATAATTTATGGTATATACATACTTTATTTGTTTTGCGGAAAGTTGGCTGAACTTCCACATACCCCTACATGCTTTATATCTTGCTGGGAAAAAAGATAAGGAGGTATATGGCATAATTAGTATTGTCGTCTGATGCCAAGAGCTTCATGAAAGCACATGCAAATAAAACTTTCGTACCTTTTCACATGGAGATCTACCGGAGAGATCAAGTTTCCTCTTAATAAAAATGAAGTGAAGGGATTTCATGTTGTATTAAAAAGTTTAAACAATTCTTCAGCTATTAATGATAATTTTCTAAATGAAGTAAGTTATTAGTAGGTATTCATTTTAATCAATTAATATTATTCGTATTTACAGTTAATTAATTTTAGTGGAAATACTATTTACAATTCATGAATTCGGCTCGTACTTCGGTTGTAAACATATATGGAATAACTCAAGATCCGGAAACATTAGACTATATGGTAGTAATGGATTTAGTAAAGGAAGGAAATTTAAGATTTAATTTACCAATTAAAAAGTACAATCCTTTTGAAAAATATGAGAATTTAAGGGATATTGCAAAGCAACCCAAAACTTTGCACAAGTGTAATTTAGTTCATGGCGATTTTCATAGCGGAAATATTCTTTTAGAAATTGTTTATTCTTACATATGTGATTTTGGATTAAGTAGACCAGTAAATCAAACTATTAATTCGAATGAAATTTATGGAGTAATTCCTTACATGGCTCCAGAAGTTTTGCGTGGCAAACCATATACTAAAGCCGCTGATGTTTATTCCTTTGGAATTATTATGTGGGAATTTACATCCGGTATTCCTGCCTTTAATGATAGACCTCATGATTTTGATCTTTCTTTAGATATCTGTAGAGGGTTAAGACCGAAAATTGTCAAAGGTACATTACCAGTATATGAAAGATTAATGAAAAGATGTTGGGATTTTGATCCTAATAAAAGACCAACATCTAAAGAATTGTATGAGATTTTTTCCTTTTGGTTTATATATTACCCGAAAAGTGAATTGCATGATAGAATACCCATTATTCTTAGTAAGTAATAAATTAAATTAATCATGAACATTTTAAAATACTTTAATTGACTTCATTTAACATTTTAGGTAATGTGCCAATTATCGAAAATCATCCATTATCTTGTTATACAAGCAGAAAAATCAATTATTCCGCGAAGTTAAATGAAATATTAACACAGGAAGAATTAAGCACTAAAATTGTAGTATACGAAGAAAGAGAATCAAAATTATTAAGTGAAAGTTTAGGTATGTAAAATAAATTATTATTATTATTATTTATCATTAATTTTTTTTTAATTTTTTTTTTCGATTTAGAAAACTGTATTATTTCTGATTAATAAATGAGTAAGTTATAATTTTACGTAATTTGTATAAATTTTATTTTGAAATTTTTATTAAATAATATTTTTTTTTTATAGACCCTGTATAAGATCGAAGAAAAGACATAAAATTCGGATAATTTGAAAATTCTTTACTTCGAAAATTTTATTTTCTGACGTCACATTTTCATGTCGTATTCTACAAAACCTATTTATACGTAACGATATGTTATTGTTTTTTGAATAAAATTTTAAAAAGAAAAAAAAAATAATAATTTTCTTATCATACTTGTGTGTTATTATATAGCTAGAAAGATGTAGAACTTGTGAAGATTTTGACATTATAATGTAGTTTATAATAAAGTTTTTGTTTTCATATTAAATAAAATAAATATTATTTCTTGTAATGATATAACATTATGTAATAGTTTCAATCATGTTTCCACTTTAATTCTTTAATAGAAAGATGCTATAAGAAATTATAAAAATAAGGTTATATAAATTTTATTAAAATTATACAAACTATTAGCAATATATGCATTTTTAAATGTTGCATTGTTATCTTTCATACTTTAAATAACACTAAATTTAATTAATTTAATATTCTGTGGCTATTGTATGTTTCATCTTTTATATTAGACATAAAATTATGATACATAATTATCAGTCGTAAGCTTCATAAATGAATATTATACAGTATAATGAAAAAATGTCCTTTTTAAGTGATTCCAGTCGAGAAAAAAATTACTTGTTTCATCAAATATAATTGTGATCACTTACAATTGATTACATTATACATGTATGGACCAGAAAAAAATACTACAACTTTTTTAATAACCCATTCTTTATTGTTTGTAGTTACACAATGTATTGTAACATAGTATTTACTGATTACTTTAAGAAAATCTCGCCCTCTCGATTTATCAAGGTTGTTATATGTGATTAAATTTAGTTTTATTATTAGAATAGACATGCAATAATTAATTTATTATCTAAAGTTGATACTATTGCTAATATTGGAAAATTATATATATAAGATCTTAATTGTCTAACTTTATCACAGTTTGCACTTTATCAGAAACTAGATGACTAAAGCTAATAGACCTTTCTGTAATTCAGAAACTTATTCATTATGTCAAATGTTATGTTAAAAAATTGCATATGGTAATGGTTTGAGATTTTTGATTAAATCCCATTTGAATTTATAAGTGATACGAGATCTATCTGCTATGTATTACTAAAAACAAAAAGAGTAGACCAAAAAAAAGAGAGAAGTTCTAACCGAAAAAAAAAGAGAAAACCGATGTGTGGAAAAGGATAAAAATTAATCTACTGAAAAATAATTGGTGTTTATATATATATATATATATATATATATATATATATATATATACATACATGGATAGACTAGACCATATTTCAGATTACGGACCATATTTCAGATTACTAAGCTTTTACAAACTTTTATAATTAATAGGGTTCCTATTTTATTGAATTTGCTGAGTAATCAAGTTATTGAGTTTCTCAGGCTATTTGAGAATAAACTAAAACGTGTATGGAAGTAATATCAGAGATGAATAGTAATTTACTGTGAAAGTTTTTCTTATTTTCACTATTTTTTTTTTTTTTAAAAAAAAAAGAATTATATGTAAAAGAAAATAAATCATTTACTATAAAAGTTTATAGCTAAATTAAGATTATAAATTGATAAACTAAAAACTAATTTCTTTCTTATCATTATTAAATATAAGAAATTTGGAGTTGGAGATGATCACAATAAAGATCATGCAAATCTACTTTTCTAAAGTCACCACAAAAATACCTTAAATTGTTAAGTGATCCAACAAAAATGCTTTCAAAAAGTATGGACCCTAACTTCTCCAATGTGCTAAAAAAGTATTTTTTTGAAATACAAGATTTTATTTGACATATTAAATAGTTTTTATAATAGTAGAGATTATTTAATTTAATTTAAATGCAAGCTTTTTAAATTAATTTAGAGTTGAATTATCTTTTCTTTTAAAAAAACTATCAATATGTAAGTAGTATAAGTATATTTTGAATCTATTTTTTAGAATAATTTAAAAATGCAATTATGTACCACAAATATGTAATGGTATATTTATTAATTGAATTTGATATTATCAGGAATTATTATTATAATATTATTTTATTAAATCAACAAGTATATCTCTAGTAATATCTAATAACATGCAATATAATGTCTAAATTTGCAGCAGACATATTTAAAAGGTTTCTGCATATTGTTCACACTTTTATCTAGTTTTCTATTTATTATCTATATTAAATATATAATTAAATAAATGCTAGATACTTTAATTCAATAAGTTTAATATTACTTTTAAACTATTAATAAACAATTTAAATAATTATTATTAATAGTATACACAATATTTATCCCTGATTCGGCTTTAAATTCTTTATAAAATATAATTAAAGAATTGACAAATGTGAATAAATAATGATGAAATAATGATATAAAAAAAAAAGCAAATAAAAGCTAAATGAGAAGGAAAAGATATAAACGAAAATTAGGGAAAAAAAGTAAAAATATATTAAAAATATATTAAAACAAATTAATATTTCATACGTTAAATAATCTTTTAATTGTTTAATTGCTATCATTATAAATATACTGAATAAGTGCCATTCAAGTTTACGATATCCAGGATGAAGGGCGCTCTCGGTGGTGATAAGGAGATCGAGCCTGCGCTCTCAGTGGTGGTAGCTATATTGGATTCAGATTATGTAATGCAATCATTTAATAATATTATTTATATTAATTAATGTGCTATAGTAATGTAATATTAATTTTTATGCATTTTGCATTATTTTATTTTGTTAAGTTTGCTATTTTAAGTTTTTATAGTTTATAGGTAAGATATGTATGTTATTAAAGCTTACTTTGCCAATTCAATCCCATTGCTGGTAATAATATGCAATTGTTCAAAATGATTAATAAAATCATTTATAAATATTATGGGAAAGAGCATAATTTCATATATTATAAGAAAATCATACAACTATCAGGAATAATATTAATTATTTAGCTAATAGATTATGTGATCTTACTTATACGCAATTAATTAGGAAATAGGAATATCCGAATTTATTTTATTATATATATATTTTAATGAGTGAGAAGTTAAAAGCATAAAGCATGCCACTTATTTCAGCATTGGTTGCCAGATATCTGCAAATAAAATTTCTAATATATTTTATATTTTTTCTAAACAGAAGTAAATATTTACTGTAAATAAATGGAATTAGAGAGTATATTGAGTTATATTATAAATAATTATCTTTTCATGTGAGAAGTATCTCTAAAGGTGTATAACTTCTCCAAAATCTTTTTCTGTTTATAATAAAATGCTATGTAAATGAATAACTAAATACTATAGTAAAAAATTTTCAATTTTTTAAACTATGTTTTAGCCATAAAAACCACTTGAAAATTCAATTTTCAATATAAATATATAAATACTCTTTTTTTTTTTAACGATTTTAAGGATATAAATAACAGAGTAAAAATAATTTATTATATATCGTCAAATTTCTTGCGTCTCCTTTGTATAAGATGTTGTTTAAAAAGTTTAGTTATAATACGTTAAGAATCTTAAGAATAACTAACTATCATAATTTAGTGTATTTCTATAATCTAAAAAAAAATTTATAATCATACAATAAATTTTGGTGGTATTATATATTCATTTTTTTTGTGTTCTCTACGCCCAAATGAATTCTATTAAATAATAATTTATTGTTCTATTTATAAATACGAACATGATAAATTAAGAAATTAATCATATCTATTAATTCAACTATTATAATCTATTTATAAATAAATTAAATGATTATTACTTTCCATTTTTTGATATTAATAAGAAAACATCTGATTTGATCCGACAAATCATTGGACAATACATCATCAAATCACTTAAACAATTGATATTATAATAATTATAAGTTATTGTGCTTTGCAACGATTAATATACTATTATTAGCCAATTCTAGCATTCTAATTGGACAAATTTGACCATGTAATATCTGATATTGTACAGTTTATATTCATTACCTAATTTAAGAAAAATAAGGGGGGGGGGATTAAAAATAGCTTTAAAATTCTGCGTTATAAGTATTTTTGTTTTTTAATAAGCAATTATAGAATTCCATTTTCATGTTAATAATTTATTTCATTAAATCATAATTTTAGTGCATAATATTGAATTTATTTAATCAATAAAAGAAATATTTATTACGTAAATTTCTATTTATTTCATTATATGGCTGTGAATGGAATCAGCGTAACTAAATATATATCTTAAATCTTGAACCCCTTTTTAAACCATAAGAATTTCATGCAAATTATTAGCCCAAAATTATCAAATTCTTTCTAATTAGTGCTGAATATAATATCGTGATTGAAAACCGGATAAATAAATCTCGAAGTTTCGATCTGCAAAAATGATCATAGTTTAAAATAAGGAAAGATCAACCTTATGCAAAAATTACCTAAGAATTTTCGTCTTGATTACGCCTTTATGGCTGTAAAAAAACGCCCGTTTTTTCATATTTCATGTATTTTGAGAATAAAAATTTAAGTATTATTATATTTAATTAATAAAATTTGTAAGGTTTATAAAGATTATCATTTGCTATATATATTACTATTAAATTTCCTTTCTTGTAAACAAAACGATGTTGAGTAACGGTTTAACAAACTTTAAATAGTAATTTGTTTATTATAACGTTGTCGTTATTTTAAGTATTGTTCAACTTATTCACAACGACGACTTCTTTCTTTCCTTTTTTTTTTATTGTTATCATTTTAAATAACGTGCGTATATATATATATATATATTATACATAATGAATATATGTAACGTATGTCAGAATCCTTCTACAACCAGATGTTCAAAATGTCGTCAAATATATTATTGCTCTAAGGAATGTCAAAAAAATGATTGGAAGGTACACAAAAAGTCATGTGGAAAAAATGAAGTTTCTATGCCGAGTTTCCCTTCCGGTTCATCCTTACCATCATCATTACCTCAAATGACAGAATTTTTAACTGACATGATGTTCAAATTAGATAAAAATAATCCTTTGGAAAATTGGAATGTACCTGATTTTGGAAAAGAATATGCTATAAAATATCCTCATGAAAAGGTTCAGATTGAATTTCTTAACTCTGCCAAATCATCACTAAAATCTCTTCAAATTGTTGAAAGATTTTTAGATAGTGATATTGATGAACCTGATCCTGACCACCTTATGAAAAGATGGAATGAATTTTCAAAAGAACTTATTACTTTTCTCGCATCTCCAAGAAAATTTGGTGATATTTTCACCGGAAAAACAAAGAACCCATATGTTGGAGATAAAGGCAGGGGTGCTCTAAGTTTTAGTAATACGCCAAAACAAAGCTTAATACTTGATCAAGGTAAAACTCACGTTGCTATTGGATTTGTAGACTTGGATTTACTTTTGAGAGCTAAAATTGTACAAAATAAAAATTCTGTGGAGCAACCAAATAAATACATTGGTTACGAAGGATCCGTTTATGCTGTAGCAAAATCAAATGTTATAAAAGAAATGATGACGAAAAAAGCACCAATTCGGTCAATCATAGAAGTTTGGACTTCTAGTGTATGGACGAGAGAAACTTTAAAACACTTTGAGAATGCTGTTAAAATTGTATTGCAATATGGAAATGCTCCAAATAATAAACCTCCTAATCCAACAAAAAAGGAACTTCATCCAAAAGTTAGATCATTAATTTCTCATTGGAATAAATCTGTTAGAAACCCAAAATCTCGACAAGAAGCGCATGAACTCTGGGTAAAAACTTTTAATTCGGAAAGTGGTATTTTTTCCGTTGTTGCTAATCTTATTGAATCAAGAGATCGTGTGCAAGTTGCAAGACATATCCTTACTGGAGAATTTCCGCTCATGGACGATCAACAAAAGAATAATTTAATTGCAAGCATTACAATGTTTAATTGTAATGAAGGAATTTCTCCACATTCAACATGTGAATTTATGTTACATATGATGCCAATGGACGCCATTTTGCTCAAAAACAAACGTAAAGAAACATCCTTCTTGAATGCAATTTACGATTTCTTTGAAAACTCGATCACAAAAATTTGTACTTGGTTATCACCACCTACAGAAAATTCTGTATCAATAGAAATTTACCTACATTATCAAACAGTTACTAATGATAATGCCGAGCTATTAGCCTCTATTCGACAATTGGATCCATGGACTATGTCTTGGAGCAATATTTGTGATTACTTTTACGCGCATGATTTTCACAAGTTGCTTCGAGCATGTTCAGGAAATGATACGGTTCATGTGATGACTTCAATGAATTGGATCACGGAAGTCTTTGGTGCACATATTATGGAATATGAAAGCAAATACCGTCGAGAAATTTATAACACCGCACAGAAAACTATTTCAATGACTGGAAAGTTTATAGACCCATCAGGATATTTCCGATATGACAAGGTTATCACAAATCCATATAATATCGGGGATGTAGGTGCGGCATCAATGGTGAAAGAAAGTTGGAAAAATTACTTTTTTGAAGGACAAGATTTGAACGTTGGTGAAGTTTCATCCCTATCATATACTCAGACACATAGGACGCATACACTCTTAAATATTTGTTATACATTTAATAAGGATATTAATGTTTATACTGAAATTACTTGTTAATTAATTTCTATATATACTCAACTACTTGTATTAACTTGAATATAAATTGGGTTATAAATTATTAAATCAGAAATCCAGAATGTTTCTAATGTAGTTATTTCATGATTTTCCGAACATAAACTTGCTCATGTACCACCTTATAAGTAATAATAGTCTTGGTGTTTTATATTTTAAAGAGAAGTAATAGCAAAAAAATGTGAAATCTAATTTATTAATATACTGTATCTATTTAAAGTTTTACATAGAAAATTATTTACGATAAATCTTATATATTTTTAGTCCGTTGGAATTTACTTTTGTATGATCAAAATGGTTTAATAATAAAGATATTAGCTTTAAGTGCGTTTGTTAAAGTGTGTGTGTTGTTTAATCGCTATACTAGTTTCTTTATTAAAGTTCTGTCATAATGATGATAATACAAACTTTAAGAAAAATAAATAATGAAATTTAAGCGTTCAAGTCGATCAATTAAACAAATTTAATTTTGCTCAATAGATTTCTTCCAAACAAGTTTAAAGTTGTATTGAGGCTGAGCCATTTGATGCTTTTACGTAATATCTTAACATTCTAATCATAAAATCTTTTTTTTTATAAATATATTATATATACTTAATATATATTATGATATATATATTTTCGTTATGTACTTGTATATTAGATTATTAATTTATAAAATAATATTATTGGTTAAAGATAATTTATGCTTTTTTTAAAAATATATTCAATACATGAACCAAATTATGCATAATATAAAATATGCTTTTAGCGTTTATTTTCATTCAGTTATGAACAATAATAGCAATTTTGAAAATTTTTGGTAAATGTTACAAATATACAAATATTTCCTTTTTTTTTTTGTTTATTTCACATGGTCTCCTTTATCCTTACATTGTTGATGTTGTACCCTAATTCTGTAAAATAATGATAATATTTTTTCTTTATTTAATCACAAACTACACTTTTATCAACATACCATTTCCAAACCTTAAGATTATTACCACAAATATTTGTCATTTCTGATAAAAAAATATACTAGAAAAACTAGAAAAACTAAAAAAACTCATATTTGATGAATTCAAAATAATATATAATTTTGACACAACAACACAATAAAGCCATAGGCGAGATTACAAATATACTGTATTACATCTACCTAGCCAATCTGGCAGTCCGGTTTGCCTTTGTGAGAGCATCTTGGCTATTCACCAGGATAATTCTATGAGACTAAACAGACAATAGAGAAAAAAACAACAATTTCATTCCATATACCTCCCAAATCCTCATAAAATATCATTAATGATTTTCAGGCATTAAAAAGAGGATATAAAAATTTTAAAGGATTATTGATGGGAATCCTTCCCATTTCTTAATAATTATGACATCCGTTTTATGAGAATTTTTCCATTGAATTTTTGGAAAATACTAGTAATATTAAAGTTTCAGGTGAAAACAAAGTTGAATGAAAAGTATTAAAAAAATCTCTAACTGAAATTATATTATTAATATCTATAAAGTTATTTAAAGAAACAAAGAAGTAAAACATACAACAAGCAAAAATCAAAAATATTGAAACTTATAATTTAATAAAAAATATTGGTAAATTCTTAAGTATTGGCAGTCAAGCTTGTATACTATAATGTTCATTATTTATTTATATTTATATTCAAAAGTCTTGTTACTAGTATTATTTCCATTTCCCCCATTTCAAAATACTTTTTTTCTCTCAATTAAATCAATAACTCTCAATTACCCAATTCTTCCAATTACTTGATTTTTCCTATTCATCATAATATTTTTTTTTATTCGTATATTCTTATTTATCTAAAGAAAATAATGATAATAGTAATTTTATTCTACTAAAGTGCCCATTGACTATCTTGATTTGCACATATTTTTGTATTATACTTTTAAATAATTTTCCAGGATTTATTCATCACATGCATCATACTCAATTAATTCTAAATAATTCACTAGACCTAATTTAAATAAAAAAAAAAAATATTGTTATAAGAAATAAATACCACATTAATTAAGTAGGATAACTAAGAGGCCTATATCTTATGTTGGTGTAACTCCCCTCGTTCATCTACCTTTCCTCGTCATCATCGTAACGTTCATCTACCTCTCTTCGTCATCATCGGGTACATTTATTTTCAAAATATTTTACACAGACCTTTTGTATGAAGCTTTGCTGACTAATATCATCATTTTTGGTGTTGACTTCAATGTGTCTTCAATAAGATGATGCTGTTACTATCAAGCAAAGACATATCTTGTGTGTTCATAGTGATTATTCCTTTATTATTATAGGAATAAATTGAATATGCAATTAATTGATCTACTGTATTCCTCCGTAGGCTAAATTGAAATATACAAAAGATATTGTAAAATCATTAAAGTATGAAAATGGTAAAGATAAATTACAATAAGGATAGTCTCTAGAATTATACATCAGCAATGATTTTCATATCAGAAAAAAAATTATCATTTAAAAGCAAAATTAAATTATCAATGCACCTATTAAATAAAATTATTAAATACTATCCAAATTATCAATCACATTATTAAAATGAAACTATATCAAAAAAGTATCAGATACACTTTATCAATTTTTTTTTTTTTTACATTATCAAATACATTTTAATCAATTTTTTTAAACTAAAAATTTGATTTACTATGTAGTATGTGTAATAGTAGATTCAGATCATAATAAATTTGTAATAGTTTTGATAATAAAAAACTATCCAAGCGACTTTATATTCTAAACTATTATTAATTAATTCTATCAATTCATTATTTATTTAGAAGGATTTAAAATTTTATTAATTAATTGTAATTTTTAAATAGTTTATTATTGTCATATATAATGTATTTTGGGATAAATAAATCATCATCTCTATGATATTAAATACTATATTATTTAAACTAATAGGTGTCATATTTATTCTTGGCTAAGGGTTCATCTTTTTTGACATTTGGTTAAGCAGGATTTTTTTTTTTTTTTTTTTTTTTTAAAATAGTAACGCATTTTATTAATTATTTAAAAATTAAAAATTTTACATAATTAAATTTAAAATACTTAGAGCTTAGCAAAAATTATTTACTAAACCCTATAACTAAGTTTGTATCTACCTTAAAAAACTATCTGAGCGCTATTCTAAAATTAATATCTATTAAAGTTAATTATGTTAAATCTAATCTAAAAAATTTTTGGTATAAGATCCCAAATCTTTCCTATGTTAATACCTTCTGTTACTGATCCTATCAAGCGATTTCTGGTTACTATATTAATATTTTTGTTCAAAGATTTTTTTTGATTTTTTTCAATATTATCTTTTGTTTTTTTGATTTTTTTGATTTTCTTCTTATCTATATTTAAATCTTCTTCTAATTCTGCTTCTTCTGTATTAAAATCTTTTTTCCTTTTAAGATCTTTTTTATGATTCCATCTATTCTTTCCAGTCTTGTAATTTCTTCGCATCGTGGTAACCAAATTCTATTTCTAAATTCTTCGTATATGAAATTCCATAACTCTTTGATAATTTTTGTTTCTTCTTTTATATTAGTTAACTTATTAAATCGGTTATTAAAAACTCCTCTTAGTAGTTCCCAGGCTCGACTTTTTCCTACTAAAATATCAGAATGATCTTCTAATATTGTGATAAAATTAATATTATGATTCCTTAAAATAGCAATATCTTCTTTCCTGCTTTGTGTATTTAAATTTTCTTCGTATTTATGAATTGATTCATATATTATTTCATTTATCGTTGCTGTATTATCTTCACATATCCACATGTGTTCCCAAGTTTCTATATCTTTGTTACATCTTTTACATTTTTCCTCATTGATACAATTCACTCTTCGTTTATAAAGAATATCGTAGGTCGGTAATTCTTTCAATAGATTTTTAATCCTATAAGATCTGTCTCTTGTATCTTCGGCATTGCATTGTCTATTAGTAAAATTAATATGATTACTAATAAATTCTAAAGTACTATTCCAATCGAATTCTCTTTTGTAATTATACATAAATAGATCGTTTAATTTATCACTATTCAAAATTTCATTCTTCCAAATAGCCATCGATACTTTTTTCCGCCATTTTCTATAACCTCCTGTTATAACGTTATTATTCCAAATTAAATTAAATTCGTTAACTAATAATCCTTGATCAAATATCTCAATTGTATGATTGAATTTCTTTTCTACTGCTTCTACTTTTAGTATTTTATTTGTTCTATTTTCTTTTATATCCTCTATTATTTTCCCTTCTTCTTCATTTTCGTATATTATTCTAATATCGTTTTTTTTCAAATAATTTTCTAAAAATAATAATTCTAAATAATAGTCACTATCTATTTTTTTCCTATTACTTAGATTGTGTATAAAATTCATAATTAATTTTGTAATTTTTTTATCTATTCCTAACACTAAATCAGTTTTTATATTAATCAAAATTAAACCTATAATCACACTTCTAATAACTATTAAAAATTCATTTTCGTTAGTAGCCTCATAGTTTGCTGCTAAAAATAATTCATTCCCTTTCTGTCTAATATCTTCTTTTATGATCCATATAATTTTGTATTGGAAAATTCTTTTATTATTTTGATTTAATCTATTTTTAACCTTTTTCAGATCTATTATTAAAAAAATTTTTTTACGTTCTTCATCATTTTGTTCGTCTTCAAAAATGCTATTTTTCATTATTGTGATGAATTCCTTGTCTGCTTTAATTAAATTATCTATAGTTTCTATTCTTTTGTTAAAAATTTCATTCCTTCTCTCTTCATTATTAAGATTTTTAACACATTCGTTCTTCTTAATCAAATTATTTAAAGTTTCGTAAGGTTTGATTATCCCATCTTCTTTTCTTGTTTCAATAATTCAACTATCTTTATTTTCCATATAGATTAAACAGATTTTTGAATCTTTCTTTTTACTAATATTTCTCGAACATCCATTACATATTATTAGAAAAGGTGAATTATTCCAGTCTATGTTTTTTTCATCAATTATATAATGTACCCCTATTCTTTTGTAATTTTTACTGTTTGATTTTTTCTTGTCAAGTGCAAAAATTGGAAATTCTCCAGGTTCATTCCAAGAAATCAAATTATTTTTAGCTGTCCATTTGTTTTCATCATAATAATTTATATGTATGTTATTTTTAACTGTTCTCCCTATATATTCATTTTTTATTTTCCTTGTGTTTCCATTCGTATTTTCTAATAATTTTGCTTCTAGATCTTTGAACCAAACCGGTATCTTGCCTTTAGTACTTACTCCTAATTCTTTGCACAAGTGTTTCCATTTCATCATTTTTGTTCCGTCTACTTCTAGAATATCTTCTATAAACATAATATTTTTGTTTCATCTTGATGTCGCACTTTTTAATATATTTTTTTCATCAATTACCTCAGTTATATCTAGTTTTCCTCCTTGTATGATATGATTTTTATTAATATTATTATTTATTTCGTGATCGCAAATTTTAATATTCTCATTATTTAAAATTTTTAACGCTGCTATAGTCCAATTATTCTTATTTCGTGATTAAGCAGGATTTTCTAGACGCGCTATCTTACAACTTTTATATAAAGGCATTGTTAAAAAAGATGGCGTAAAAACGAGTTCGATATAATACAAACCTTACCGTTCGTCAGAATTTGTGTAACCCGATTACTGCGTAGAGCAGTAGAGCATCATGTGTTATCGTGATCAATGATCGGCGCTAAAACCTTAATCCGATTAATTACAAAATCGGCTAGCTAAATAAGTGACTATCCGTAAAACCTTATAAATTGACGATAGAAAAAATTCATCAACGATTTTTACTGATATTTTAACAAACTGCGTACATTCTAAGGTAATAAATTAATAAATTCTTCGATTTTTCGTTCAATTTTTGATAAATATTAAAAAATTTTTTTTGATATTAATTTGTTCAGTGGATATTATATTATAATTTGAAATATATATCAAGTAAATATTTAAGGTAAATTATTTGACGTTAATACAATTACTTAAATCATTTATTTATCAATAATTTATTAATTAATATTTCGTTAACTATCATTTGTCATTATTATAATTATATAAATGAATTATTACAAAAGAATATATTAGTTTCTTATTTAATTGGTAAGTATTTAAAATCCTGACAAAATATTATTTATTTATACTGTCGAGTTTTTATTAACTCCTCTTTAATATCTATCTAGTTACAATATTAAAATGTTGCGTTCATTAAATCGAATTCAACTTAATAAATTATTATTTACAAAAGTTTTTAATTATTCAAACTTATTTCGATGGCATTCAACGTCACCTATTTGTAATTATGGTTTATGTTTAGATGTCGATGGTGTTTTGATCAGGGTCCGTAGTCTGTACATAAGTACTTTAATATTCTTTTTGATTTTTTTTTTTTTTTTTATTTAAAATTATGACTAATATAAATTTATTTTTGGTAATTAATTGAATTTTAAAGGGTAGTAAGGCAATTCCTGAAACGAGAACTGCGTTAAAGATTTTAAATGGTGAGAATAAAGCTAAAAAGTGAGTTATGATGCTTTCTGGTTTTTCTTTATTCAACTTTATTTTAAATAATTCTAAACGAATCCTTTTGAAATTTTTTTTATTTTTGAAAATTTTCATCCATAGAAAAATTCCTTTTATCTTGTTAACAAATGGTGGAGGAATTACCGAAAAGGAAAAAGCTGATGAACTTTCTAAAATACTTGATTTTAATGTAAGTTACAATAATAATGCGTCTCTTTCTTTTTAAAGTACTTGATTTTAGTGTAAGTTACAAAAATAAAAAATTATTATGATTGATTATTTTAGTTATCAGAAGATCAAGTCATATTGGCACATTCACCTATGAGATCTTTGGTTCCCACGTATCAAAATTCTCAAATTTTAGTATTAGGAGGTGCTGGTGATAATTGTAGAAAGGTTGCTGAGAGGTTTGTTATTTATGAAATTTTTTAATCGTCAAGTATATTCAAAATTAAATTGTTTTAACATTTTGCTTTTAGTTATGGATTTAATCGAGTTGTGATACCAAACGATATTGTAGCGTGGAATCAAAGCATTTGGCCATTTACAAAATTAAGTCAAGAAGATTTAAAATTGATAAAGGTAAGCTAAATTTATTTTTAAATTATATACAATTTAAATTTAATCAAATTTATACATAACATATATTATCAATAGAAAATCGATTTTTCAAAAGAACCAATAAAAGCAATTATGATGTTTCATGATAGCCGTGATTGTATGCTTTTTTTATTCAATCTATTCTGAATTAAAAGTTCATGATTAAATGAATTATTAATTAATTATTGTTTTATTTAGGGGGACGAGATTTACAAATAACATTGGACATATTAAGAAGTAAAGATGGATATGTTGGAAAATTAGAGAATAATGATGTAACAAATTTATCTAATATTCCACTATATTTCTCAAATCCTGATATTGTAAGAAATTGTTCCAAAATTTTTTTTATAAAGAAAAAAAAATTTATAGTAATTATAATTAATTATAAACTTGAATTCATTTGTTTTTATATTTATAGATTTGGTCAAATGATTTTCCAGTTTCTAGATATGCTCAAGGGTCATTTAGGATATGTTTAGATTTTTTAGCCGAGGTAATAAAATTTAATTTTTAAGATGTAAATTATATATATATTTTTTTTATTAATTCTTTTTAATTTACGCTTAATATTTTGATTAGGTTATAACGGGTCACAAGCTTAAATATAAATTGTTTGGAAAACCAGAACCTGTAACTTATTTGTATGCAGCTGAAAAATTAAGAAAATTTGCCGTGAAATTTACTAATGAGAATGTGCCTAACAGGAGAATTTACGGTAAATTTTATATTTGATGAATTTGTTGATTTAATTACGTTATTATTAAATAGAATAATACTGTATTTAATATAATTATTTTTCTTTATAGCTGTTGGAGATAATCCTGCTTCAGGTACATTTTTTTTTTTTTTTTTTTTCAGATTATCATCAACTCATAATAATAATATTTTTTTTTTTTTTTAATAATTATAGATATTGCAGGAGCAAATAGAGCAGGATGGACATCAATATTAGTTAGAACAGGAGTATTTTCAGGAAAAGTGAATGATCCAATAAATCCTGCTAACCACGTTGTTGATAATATATTACATGCAGTTGAGTGGATATTTTCCAAAGAAGAAGGGATTTAAAAAAAATTGAGTATCGGTGATCAGTTGTATTAGAAAATCATAATTTATTATTTTTTTTAAAAAAAATAATGATTTTAATAAATAATGATAATTTATTAAGTTAATAAATTTTTTTGATAGACTTTTTTTTATTTAAAGTATTAGTAGATATCTAGGCACTATAGACAAGTGCATTTCAACATTTACAATTTAAGAAATCAACGATATATATAAATCCTTATATATATATACGTATAATAATTAAAAGCTATTAAATTTGTTAATGAGACTTATGATACGCAAACATTCTTTCTCTTATCTTACATTGAAATCTTTGATAAATCGTTTATGACAAGTCCGACATTATTATTCAGAAATATTTTACCTTTAAACTCAAATAATGAACAGGTTGCTTGAATCTGTACAAAATACTACAGAATTTTTTTCAAGTTATCTTTACTGTGTAATTTGCGTATATATTTAATATATTGTGATATTTATCTTTTCAAATTACCGAAGAATGAGCGAAGAATATTCATCTTTTTAATTCTTTGCGGAATGGGTTTTTTTCATGTAATGATATAAAGAAATATGTATGTACTGCTGTATAATAAATAGTTATAAATTGTTATAACTATAAATTATAATAACATAGTAAATTCATATACAGATGAAAGTAGATGAAGTTGATCTGATCGGAGGCTAGATAATTCTAAAGTCATAAATTAGATGGGTTTGTACTTAACATTACTTATACAATAGACTATATAACAGATTATTTCCATTTTTTCCATTTCCAAACGTGTTTGATTAATGTAATATATTTTCTTAAAACATATGTAGTCTAGGTAAATAAATACGAATAAAGTTGATCTTTAATTTGATGGATCATCGATCATTGAATTGAATAGTCGATTAAGATAGTAGGCAAAATAATTTAAAATAATTGCAACCGTTTTTGCTACAAGTAATGCGAATGAAATCATAAAAATTGTAGATTATTCTTGATTGTTTATAATTTTAAGTGTTTGAGCGGTCTTATCGAACTAATTGAAATTATCACTTTCTCCTAAAATTGGCATTGGTTTTATAATTCCTATTCATATTCCATATACTCTTCTGCTTTTGGAAGGCTACGATCACAAAATTATTGAATTTGTCTAATATAATATGAATAAATATATACAGTACTCACGCTCGTTTTAGCATCATTGAAGGGATCCTGTCAAGATCTTGGCACGAGCCCAGATTTTTTTTTTCATAAATTAATAAATTAATATGTAATTTTTTTTTTTGACTATTAGACAGTTAAATCTCGAGTGGTAAATTACAATATAAAAATATTAATTTTTATTACATACATATTAAATTTGAAATTTTTACTTATGTGAAAGTAAATGTCACTATATATATCATAAATTAAAATTTCACATATACAGACAGAATGGAGGAAATATATATATATACAAAAAGAAAAATTAACATTTAATTAAATATAATTAATTTTCGATTATTGAATCAGTAATCATACAATTTTCTAAATTAAAAAAAAAAAAGAAATATTAATAAAAATTCTGAAATTTAAAAGAAGATTACGATTGTTATAATTTTGATTTTTTATTACCTAAACTTTCACTTAATGATGTTGTTTCATTTTTAAATTCACTTTCTTCATGACTTCATCTATTATAAATTTAGTACTTAATTCTTCTTGATTTAAAATTTCATTTAATTTCGCAGAATAATCAATTTTTCTGCTTGTATCACAAGATAATGGATGATTTTTAGTAAGAGGTTCATTGCCTAAAAGATTAAATAAATTAATTAAATAATAATAAACTTTATATAATTAAAGACATTGACATTGACTTACTAGGAACGGGTATTCCATCACGCGAAGTAGTTATCGGATAATAATCATTCCAATATAATTCATCAACTGTTGGTCTTTTATCAGGATCAGAACCCCAACATCTCTTCATTAATCTTGCATAAACTGTAATGTACCTGCTACAATTTCTGGTCTCAATCCTTTACAAATATTTAAAGAAAGATTAAAATCATGAGATCTATTGTTGAAGCAGGAATACCAGATGTAAATTCCCACATAATAATTCCAAAAGAATAAATATCAGCTGCTTTAGTATATGGTTTCCCTCTGGTGTCATATAAGGGATTACTCCATAATTTTCATTTGAATTAACTATTTTATTCACCGGTCTACTTAGTCCAAAATCACTTATATAAGAATCAGCATAATCTAAAAGTATGTTTCCACTATGAACCCAATTACGCTTGTGTAAAGTTAAAAGTACTCTCGCGATATACGTTAAATTTAAATATTTTTCAAAAGGGTTATATTTTTTTTAGATCTTAAATTTCCACCATCCATTAATTCCATTACTATCATATAATTGGATGTTTTTGGATCTTGGGTTATTCCAAATATGCTTTGAAAAATTAAAAATATTAATAATAATATTTAATGAATTTTATACGTATTTTTTTTAAAAATAACTTACCTCATTTAAGAAGTCCTCATGAATAAATTTATTAATATATTTATTTCCACTAGTCCATTTATCAAAATTATGATGAAATATTTTACTATTGCAATTTTTTGTACCAGTTATAATCGGTTTTTATTCGTTTATAATCAGTACAATAATTCATACTTAAAATTACGAGAATAAATTATTTTTCTAATGAATGGATTTTTAATCAACATATATATTAAGTTATTTTTGTGCTACGTTAACATGATATTTACAATACGGAAGCGCTCCGACCGCAAATTTTTTACACATAAAAATAATAAAAAAATTTATTTAAAAAAAAAAAAAAAAAAAAAAAATTATTTAAAAAAAAAAAAAAAAAAAAAAAATTTACGGGTAATTACCCATCTAATAAAATGTCTCTCCCGTCAAAATTTAATCAATAGTCTGTATAAGTTAATCCATCAACAATTAACAATGTTTAAAAATTTTCGGTTTCTATGTATCACTCCAAAAAATGATTAGATTTATTAAAATGTCCGTTCCATGAATAAATTAAATAATACATAAACCGAAAACTCATTATAACCATTATTAAACATAACGGTATACCAATTACAAACAATAAATTCCAATAATCTAAACTAATGATTTTTTGATTATATTGATTGTAATAACGAGGTTGTAATTGTCCATTTTTTTCTTCTATTTCCTTTATTTGATTTTTATAAAATACTAAACATTTCGGTATTATTTTGTCTAATAATTCGCTAGAAAATATCACAATCTTCCAATTAAAATTATCGTTCTCTCTACCCCAATTCATATCACTCTTTAAATTCTCATGTTTTACATTCTCAACTTCTATTTTTTTCATGTCATCAAAAATTACAAATCTAACGATTGGAACACACATCAACGCCACCCAAGTCCAATTGCTTTTTAGTATATGAATAACTTTACACATTTCTGCGTGCGTCTTAAATGAGGTTAAATCCACTTCAGCCACTATAATATTGTTCGAAACTCCTTTATTAGTAAGTTCACAACATTTTAAAAGAGGTGGTTGCGTAAGTCGGTGATATTTATTTATGTATGATATGAATCGTGTTAGAAATTTTTTGTGTAATTTCATTAAAAAGATTATAAAAACAAGCGACAAATATATTGTCATCCAAAATATAAACCTAATAAAAAGAAAAAAAAACAATACAACTTATTTTAAAAATGAAATATTATGTAAAACGAAACCAGAATGAAAATACTTGCCTTAGTAGGTAAATAGGGAATTTTACAGAAAGTAAAGCTCCAATGAATTCTTTAATAAATTCTTTAATAAAAAAATCGATAAAATTATAAACTGCATTATGTATAATCCGGTACATTTTTATTATTATTACTTTTTTTTTAAATTATTTTTTAAGAACATAACTATTTTTATATATAAATTATTTTTTTTTAAATTTAATTTCCAAAATTTTTTTTTTTTTTAAAAAAAAAAAAAAAAATCTAGCTATCCAGGTTAGTCTATTTATTGTATTCAAAGAATTATAACCTGCCAAATTAATTGGTTATTTTAATTTTAGTATTGTTATAATGATAATTAATGACATAATTTCAAATGGATTCTCATTCGAAATGCCCTGGGCGTGATCGTAATTGACAATGATTGACATTTGATGTATGTTGCATTTGCACAGATCCGATTTAGGAAAAAAACTATAATATAAATAATTGTGAATTAATGCCGCAGTAAAGTGTGATTGACGATGTGAGAACGTAACATTATTTCCCTTGTATAAGTTAGGTTAATATTTATGGAACACATGATCAGATATGTTGACATAGACGATAAATATTACTTACAATGCATCATTTATACTTTTCGTTAGCAAGCGTTATAATGTATTTCTCTTTCAAATGAAAGGATTTTTTTACGCGGAAAACAACAATATAAATAATAGTACAAATACATAAACAATTAAATATTTATCATTGAATCATTGAAAAGTAATAATTATTACGATATAATCATGAATAACTTTTTTAGTTATTATTATTAATAATATACTATATATATAACATAAGTAAACATGTGGCTCGCTGCACAAACCGTTACTCATTTCTATATTTATTTTATTCATCCTCATGCCAAATTTTTAATATTCCAAAATTACTATTAAATGTAAAATATAAAGTTTCAAAATTTACTTAGGTTATCAATAGATTATTTTGTGATTTTATGATTACCAATTGTGATTACCAATTGTGATTAGCAATTTTGTCTTTTTCCCTAAAAATAACCCTGCAATCTAAATCTGGTAATTTTTAAAAGGTAATTTGCATGGGTAACAAAATTCTATCCGTTTTATCCTGGAATTGTAATTACTTGTCGTACTGAAAAAAAAAAAATAATATTAATTTTTGTAAGAAATTAATTTTTAATAATTAATATATGAGAAATTTACATTTTATCAGTAATCGCAATATTTTTATTATGATTTCACTTTAATCATTTTTACAATCAGGGATAAATAAAATTACTAAGGAAAATTACCCCATGATTTGTTAAATTACCTTATTAACAAATCATGTGATAATTAAAACTCGATAAGTTTATTACAATGTATTATAGTTAATGCCAAAGCTTTTTAATGCAAGTATTTATGATGAAGATCGTCAAAACATATTCTCTATAGAACATTCGGACCTCGGAGCACTTGTGTAATTCTATCTTTACTATGAATTCTGTAAAATCGTTCCGTTAACGTAATCCGTTAACGTAATACAAGATAGCCTATCATTCCTAAATCCTCCATTGGAGATAATTTCAAATTATCTTGATTGTGATCGACCGGATTATGATTTGTCTTGGTGACAAAATTGCAATAATAGCAAAAAATTTCAACATGATTTTGGTAAATGGACTAGTGAAAATAAATACATTGGCAGGTTCATTCAAGAAACTTAACTGAAAACAAGAGATAGTAACGAAGTTATTGCATGGGTTCATTTTGATAGATTAAGAAATATTAAATATCTTACTACAGTACTATTTATAGAGCTATTGGTTAGATGGATATATAACTAGCTGGAATGATGATGGAATAGGTATACAAAATTTCTTAGTAATGACTATGAAATTGCAAAATAAAAAATGTTAAATTTTGATCAGTAAATAAAACCATTAATTCAAAAGAAATTTATGGAATAATTCCTTATATGGCTCCTGAAGTATTCACAAGTATTATAAGTATTATTGCAACAATAGATTCTATTTTTTCTTTAGATATTTGTAAAGGATCGAGACCAAAAATTATTGAAAGCACTTTACCAGTATATGCAAGACTGATGAAGAGATGTTGAGGTTCTGATCCTAATAAAAGACCAACAGCTAATGAATTAGTAGAAATCCTGTCTATTTGGAGTATTTATAGTCATTTTTTGATTCCAATAATAGAATACCTGTTCCTAGTAAGTCAAAAAAAAATTTAATATCTTTATTAAGTTAATTTATTTTATTTCTTATTTGATTGTAAAAGTATATTTTATCTAATTTTATTTATTTGAACTTTATAGACAACGAACCTTTTAATAAAAATCATCCATTATCCTGTTATACAAGCAGAATAATCGATTATTCCGCGAAGCTAAATGAAATATTAACACAGGAAGAATTAAGCACTAAAATTGTAGTATACGAAGAAACGGAATCAAAATTATTAAGTGAAAGTTTGGGTATATTCTTTTTTTTTTTTGAACTCATAATAAACAATCATAAATCTAATTCCGTCGTTATTATTTTTTATTTATTAGAAAATTGTATGATTCCAGGTTAAGTAAATTATAAATATAAAATTATTTTGATTTATTTTTGACCTCAAAATACATTAATAAATTTTTAATGGATCCTACGAAATAACGGTCAACTAAAGGACGAATCCGCAGATCGGCGGTGTAATGGATAAGCCCGTGATAACTCGCATTGCCACCTTAAGCTACAAATAAAATCCTTTATTAAGTAATGTAAAATAACAAGACCAAAGTTAATATCATGTAACATCAATATTAATGCTTGGTTAAACTAAATAATGCTTGGTTGATACTAATAAATCCCATCCTTCTCAAGTAAATATAAAAATCATTAATTAAAATAATTAATGAGGCATAAGAAAAAAGCAAAAAGAATCGAAAATTAAATCACACTGGGTTGGGTAAACATTATGTCCTTCCATCTAGAATCACCTTTCTATTTGTACAAAAATTTCAAATAATAAAAACATTACATGATAAAACTAATTCCTTCATCATTGCGGATGTAGCAAAAATTTATATATGATACTACGCCACATAATTAATAATTTCACTAGGTAATTCTGGTATTACAGCGGATGTGTGGTATTGCGATACAAGTATCTTATGATATAATTATTTCCGAATGTTACTATAGACATAATTTTAAACATATCGGCTGATCAGAAAAGCCCCCCATAAGTAACCCATCAGTTACATAATGAACCCATCAACTGAGCTTAAAGGCTTGATTTTCCAATCAGCCGATATGAATATATTAAATTATCCATCTGATTCTACTTTTATTACCCATTATGAAAAATGATTGGATCTCACGTGCGTAAAATATTTGTACAAGCGTATTAAAAAATTCATAACATCCTATTATTTAAACCAACCAAAATTATAATCAATTAAAAGCTCTATTTGAGTAAATCTAAAAATACTATTTTCATAAAACTTATATAATATTCGCTAAGTTATTAATTTTTTTTTTGTAACTTATAAATCAAGTGAAATTATACCAATAAAGCTTTAACTAGGATAATTCTAATAATATAAGGAGTTAAAAAAGTTACATACTCTCAGGATTCAATCTCATAATATTTGACTAACTTTAAAATAAATAATGGTAAAATTTCATTGTTACTTAAAATTCTTTAAATTATGATACAAAATAAATAAACAAATAAAACATACAAAATTTTGCTTAAAGTGCTAAGCTTTTTACAATTTTTTAAAACTCTTCTACATGCTAAAACTTTTAAAATTAAATAAAAATATTTACTGGTTTATTTAATATACAAATAACATGAAAGCCTTGTCTATATCATTTACCCATCGGAACGCTAAAAACTCATCTAACTTCGCGTTGTTTATTTATAAAAGTAAAAGTTTCATTTTTTTTATCAGTCCGCAGTCCGCACATGTAAGCAATAAATATCACGGTTTTTCAGTTAAATTGTTAAATCCTTAATTTAGGCCGATTCTGCAGATCGGCGGATCTTCCGTAATACCATAATTGTTTAGTGCCACAAAAATTAGATATTCGTTATTTATTAAAGAATAATATGATTTTTTTTTATTTGGATAAGAATTATTTTATACGTAATTGTTTACTAACCAAAATTTAAATCAAATTTGGCATGGTAATGTTACTAACTATCATTGCTGGAAATAGTCTCATTGATCGTCCTTTTGCAATCGTAACTCCGAAATGGCGTAAATCTGTTCATTATTCTTTATTGGGTTTCCTAAATGAATTAACTTGTGTAAGACGTTTTAAAATATAAATACAATTAAAAAAAAAAATTATTTTACAAAAGAAATTAACATGTATAAAAAGTTTAATAGGAACTTCAAAAATTTTAGAAATAATAATTCAAATACTTTAAATGAATATGAATATAGAAAAAATAGATATGGTTTGTGTACCGATTGTGAACAACCAAAAATCTATAATGCTTGGTGCCAAAATTGCAATAGTAAAAGATTTCAACATGATTTTGATAAATGGACTAGTGGAAATAAATATATTGACAAGCTTATTCAAGAAACTCAACTGAAAGCAAGAAAAGCAGAAGAAGTTATAGAATGGATTCCTTACAATAGATTTAGAAATATTAAATATCTTTCTAAAGGTGGATTTAGTACTGTCTATAAGACTATTTGGTTAGATGGGCCTATAAAATGGTGGGATAATAAAGCTCAAACATGGATAAGGCCCGAAATCTTTTTGCGTAGTAATGAAAATGAAATTGCAAAAGAAAAAGATGTTAAATCACCTCTTAATAAAAATGAAAAAGGGGGATTTCATGTTGTATTAAAGAGTTTAAATAATTCATCAAATATTAATGATGATTTCTTAAACGAAGTAAGTTTTTCTTTTAAAAAAGTACATACTTGTTTTAATTTAATTAATATATTATTTAATTTTCAGTTCAAAAATCATTTGCAATGTGTGAGGTCAAGTCATAATAATATGTTAGCCGTACGCGTATATGGGATAACGCAAGATCCGGAAACATTAAATTATATGATGGTAATGGCATTAATGGTAGAAGGAAATCTAAGATCTAATTTATTTAAAAATAAACGTAAGCTACTTGATAAATATCGTAGATTAAAATTTATTGCAAAAGCACTTTTAACTTTACACAAGTGTAATTTATAGTTCATGGTGATTTTCATAGTGGAAATGTACTTCTAAATAACACTGGCATTAATGTTATAAGCGATTTTGGATTAAGTAGACCAGTAAATAAAATTGCTAATACAAATGATATATATGGAGTAATTCCTTACATGGCTCCAGAAGTATTGCGTGGGAAACTATATACTAAAGCTGCTGATATTTATTCTTTTGGAATTATTATGTGGGAACTTACATCTGGTATTCCTGCTTTCAACAATAGACCTCATGATTTTGACCTTTCTTTAGATATTTGTAAAGGATTGAGACCGAAAATTGTTGAAGGTACAATACCTGCTGTATATGCAAGATTAATGAAAAGGTGTTGGGATTCTGATCCTAATAAAAGACCAACAGCTGATGAATTAGTAGAAATCCTTTCTATTTGGAATGATTGTAGCCATAAACTTTATGAGCTAGAAGATAATAGAATACCTGTTTCTAGTATGTCAAAAAGATTTAATATCTTTATTAATTCATTTTATTTTTTATTTATTTATAAAAAAAGTATATTTTTATCTAATTTTATTTATTTAAACTTTTTAGACAACGAACCTATTACTGAAAATCATCCATTATCTTGTTATACGAGCAGAAAAATCGATTATTCTGCGAGGTTAAATGAAATATTAACACAGGAAGAATTAAGCACTAAAATTGTAGTATACGAAGAAAGAGAATCAAAATTAATAAGTGAAAGTTAGGTATGTAAAATAAATTATTATTATTATTATTTATCATTAATTTTTTTTTAAATTTAAAAATTTTTTGATTTAGAAAACTGTATTATTTCTGATTAAAAAATGAGTAAGTTATAATTTACGTAATTTTGTATAAAATTTATTTTGAAATTTATTAAAATGTGTTTTTTTTATAGACCCTGAGGAAAAACATAAAATTCGGATAATTTGAAAAACTCTTTTACTGCGAAAATTTTATTTTCTGACGTCACATTTTCACGTCCTATTGCGTAAAGATGTGCTTTTTTTTTGGATAAAATTTTATAAAGAAAAAATAAAATTTTTTTTTATCATATCATACTTACGTATTATTATATTAGGTTCTAGCATCAATTAAATATTTAAAAGGGAGATAGTGTTCAAAGAAAACTTATTAAGTTTATATCAGTGTAATTAAATAACAATTACTTTAAATAAATTTCTTTTTCATTTTTTTTTCTTTTTTGAAAGGGTAAATTCCTCTTCCAATTGATTAATAGTAGAATATTTCTTGAAAAGAAAATAATGTGGCGCAATAACGCAAAAAAATATTTTTATTTTTTTTAGTATAATTAACCTACTTTACAGTATATATATAAAAACGTACTTATTCTTTAACTTAAATAAGAGTAACCTAGATTTGATTTTGTGATTTTACTTTGAAATTTTAGCGTCATCAGAATTACTGACGTAAAATGATCGGGCCCAATAGACTGATAATTTTTAGGTGGGAATTTTTAAAAAAATTACTAGTCCTTAAAAGTTAATCATTTTCTATATATAACTCGTCAAACTCGGATGCTGGGCCCAGCCCTGAAATTCAATTTCCAAAGAAAAATTTCTGTGACCGTTTAGGACTACTTAAATATCCCTAATTTTAGATTCTATATGCTCATTTTTCACTACATATTTACTATATACTCAATTTTAGACCAGTCGAGATCTAACAATTATTATAAGGCACAGTAGGCACAGTATATTCGACTTATCAACTAAAAATAATTTACAATAAAAGGGTTTTTTTTTTTTTAGAAATGTAAGGATATAGCCAATTTTTAATGTCGATCAATGGTTCTACTTTTTTTATTTTGAATCAAATAATTTAAATTTTGAACGTTGAAATTTATTTATTATAAAATTATTTAAGGATAACTCGGTAAATTTTAATATTTTTACTATTAATAACTATTTGCATAAAAATTTTCGTTCTTTGATACATTAAGAAAATTTTTGATACATTCAAGAAAAAAAGTCCTAAAATAGTTAAACATGTGATACATTAAGTAATTATAAATGAATTAAATTCTACAATTATGTATACGAGCACAAAAAGCCAACTTGCATTCATATTGTTTTTTATTTAGTATAAAGTATATGTATGGACGGAGTTTGTTATACGATTATAGAATACATTTAAAGTTTAGTTTCTGACAATTAAATACAAGGTTTATTTACGTAAAAATCAATTTATTCAAATTATCACATCAAAAATTTGATGATTATGTAACATTTTATTAGATAGTTTGATTAATATATATATACAGTATATGTCCTTATACATATTATGAAGTAAACGTTCAAGAATATCATTTGGAAAACATGAATTTAAATAACTATACAACTTATACAACTCTAGATGATATGGATCAAACTACACCTTTACAATTCCTTGATAATAATAATCTTCAAAATAATAACGTTGAAATGTCTAATGAGACTTTAAACATTAGTACCATTCCTGCGCCTCAAAACACTGTCTTTGAATTTTATCTTCCTCTACCAAATGATACTATCTATCATATTACATATCAATTTACAAAATTACGCTCTTTAGAAATCGCGCGACGATTAAATAATGGTATTAATTTATCTCACATTACTGACTATCAACTTCCACATCATCATCATATTCATTCTTTGATTAAACAACAAATTCTTCACCCTGTTGATTATCAATCACAACCTTTCGTTACTATGACTCCTCAAACATATGCAGATGTAAATGATAATGTCAATAATGCAACTTTAAATACTTATGATACGCAAGATACAGTATATGATGGAATTATGCCTAATCAAGCGCCGTCTAAGAAATAACAATGCATATTATTAATATTATTATTATATATTATGCAACTATCTTAAATTTATATAATTGATAGTATTACTTTTTTTAGTTGACAGTTTTCAATTCTTTAAATTTTCTAATAAAATAATTATGCTAATTATATTTACGTATATAATTTAGAATCGATGATATACGTTTAATTCGTTTTAACGATTATTCTTTTTCGATAATTTTTTTTTTTTTTAATATTAGATT
This sequence comes from Oehlia diaphana, assembly GCA_003833135.1. Taxonomy (NCBI): domain Eukaryota; kingdom Fungi; phylum Glomeromycota; class Glomeromycetes; order Glomerales; family Glomeraceae; genus Oehlia; species Oehlia diaphana. Next base: position 13,011 of record QZLH01000962.1, on the reverse strand, counting down.
TACCGGCGTTGAAAATTAACTAGAAATTTTTTTTTTAAATTTTAATATTTTAATATTTTAATATTTTTAAACGGTTAATGATTACGTAAACAAAAAAAAAATTTTAAAATAATGAGACATGAATTACAAATTAGACTTATGGTAACGATTAATTACATGATAATACCTCCATGAAATTTAAAATTTTGTCAACAAACAGAATTTTATGTGACATAGCACAAGCCAAACATTCCAAGTACGGTTTCGTTCTAGAACCGGACAAAAGATACAACCGGGGTGTAACAAATAAAGTCAATTTATAACGAACTAACAGAGTCCTGTATATTTTTAAACTAAAACAAACCAAAACATTACAACTTTATTTAAACTATGAACGAAAGTAAAGTAATTCTAATAATTTTACGTCGGGAAGAATATATATATAGAAAATATTATATTAAAAAATTCCGTTTGAATTTTTACATTTAACTTTTTCTTTTCGTATTCAAAGTCAAGTAATATTAATTTATTGTTAAGTAAAATTCGTTAAAATTCGTTAAATTTTAAGTTAGTGGGAAATTTGTAAAATTATTATTTGTAGCATAAACCCATTTCAAAAACCGATGGAGTACAAATTAAAATCATGAGGGATAAGAATCAACTGACGTCTTCGATCAACCCATAAAATAAACAACTCTCACGTGATTTGTGGAATTAAGAGTGATAAAGTAGGTGACAAATAATCGGTGACAAAAATCCTGAATTACTTTGCAAAAACGGGTGACATTCATGTGGTCACGTGATAGCGAGGATATTGATCAATTTTCAAAATAAAAATAAAAATTAATACTTGTACACACATGATTTCATATGTGGAATAATTTATTATTATTTTTTGTATTGTATTCAAAAAAATTTGGTCTAGCATTTAATACGCCTCCTATCTTTAACTAATCCGATTAAATCTATAATTGTGTTTTTGTTGTTTTTGTTGGTGAATCAACCACAAAAAAAAATTATGGTAAATATTACGTATTCAGTGAATATGCTTTTTAGCCGATATTTTGGTTGCATTTTTAATTTAACACTATAGAATGAATTGGTAATAAAATAAAGATCGGCAAAGATCGGCAATACATGATTTCTTTATTGTACGGAATTAGTTTTCCCTATAATATATAAATCTACGGCTTGGCACTCCCATGCATTTTTTTTTTTTTTTTTTTATTTATTTATTTATTTGTTTATTTTTTATGAATATAATTAGCATAATTTTCCCCTTGAAAAAAAAAAAAAAAAAAATTTTTATATATCTATTTTCTTCCTTTCTATCCCCCTTTTCTCTTAAAAATTTAACAATAATATGGTACAATTATTACCAGCTGAGTCCCTTCAAGAAATATTTAAATCTTTTAAAGATGATATAAAGATATTACACTCATGTTTATTAGTGAATAAATTTTGGGCTAGTTGTACAGTATCTTTTTTATGGAGTCGACCTTTCGAACTTTTAACTCGTCCATCAGGTAAACTTATCGATACTTATGCGAAATTTTTCGATAAAGATTCTCAAAAAATCTTATCATCTTATGGAATTATAATTATACCACCTCAAAAACCAACTTTATTTGAATATCCTTTATTTATTAAAAGTCTTCAATATGATTATCTTTATGATTTTAGTTCGGTATGGTTTCAAGAAGGGTTTAATAAGGGTATACAAAAACGTTATGCGGGATTTGAAAAAACAAGTATATTAAGAGTTTTTGTTAAGGAATTATTTAAATTAATGTTTAGTAAATTTTCTAGTATAGAAGATTTATCATTTAACGTAATAAGGTTCCTTGACGCACCAGATATAGCTGGTAGTAGATTGGTTAGTAGATTTAGACCATATAGGGATGCATCATACGTTAAAAGAGCTTTAGAATATTTATCATTATTTGAAGAAGATATAATTGAAATACTTTCTTTTGAAGATTCTAAAGTTTCTTTAAAAAGATTACAAACATTAGAATGTGGAGCGAATAGGAATGATATCGTTATATTGGATACATTCAGGAATTTAACAAGGTCCATTAATACTCTAAAATTTAATTTTGCATCAGAATTAAGTAATCATAACGTCTATGATGATGCTAATATAATCTGTTCGATTACAAATCTAATTAAGGAACAAAGATGTATAAAGAAAGTTAGTATACGTCATGGAACTCAACATGTTTTTGGATTAGTTACAGCGTTAGAATGTCATGTCAATAATCTTACAGAATTATCATTTGATAAGATTGATTTTAACATAATACCGACAGCAGAAAAAATATTTTCTATAATTTCTTTATGTGAAAATTTAAAAAAATTAGTTGTAACAAATTGTGAAGGGATAACCAACGAAATAATTTTACCACTCGGTAATGCGACATTTATTAATTTAGAAACGCTCATATTTACAAAGACGCATAATCCTATAGATGATATTTTTAGGGCTTTCTTAATAGGAGTTCCACGACAGAATAATATCACTCCTTTAACACTTGAACCATTAAAAAATCTTATAAGTACAAATGGAAATTTAAAGGTTTTACGTTTAGGTAGAAATTTACTTTATAGTAGAGATTTACCAAATGATTTCGTTTTTTCAACAACTTATCCACCGGTGGATGTGATGGAGTCGGCAACATCATGCTGTCGTAATTTAACACTTATAGAAATTCATATTAGGAGAGAAATATTACCTCAAGTGCTTAAGGTTTTGGAATCAAATTGTCAATTAAATCGTTTGATCTTCTCTGCAGAAATGGAATTAGTTGATGATGAACGTTTTTGGAGAAAATTGTCAACTTCTCTTCCAATTAGTTTAAAAGATTTAACCATTAGTATTGGACCAGTGTTTTGGTTGATGGTATTACATTGGTTATTTGAAAATATGAAATGTAAATTGGAAATTTTACAATTTCCTTTATCCATCTTTATTGATGATGAATATCTTTGTATTATTACTCAATACGCTAAACTAATGGGATCTTTAAAAAGATTGGCTTTACATAATAGTAATAGGATCACCCAAAAAGGACTATCTAAAGCGCTCCTCGTAATTGAATCTATTACAAATACTGGGGAATATAATTATTAAAATAGATCATTATTTTACGCCGAATTCTCCAAAAAAAAAAAAAAAAAAAAAAAAATTGTAATTATTTTTTTAAAA
>QZLH01000961.1:0-41383 GCA_003833135.1 Oehlia diaphana | reverse complement strand
TAATGGAAAGTAATAGAAGATGAAAGGGAGTAAAAAAGAGCAATGAGAATTGATAGGAAACAAAAAGGATAAATAGGAAATATCTAAAAAAAAATGAAATAAATTAGTGAAAAACGAAATATGAAACGGAAACAAAATAAAAAAAAAATAAAAAATGAGTAAGAAACGAAACGTAAAGTGAAAAATAACTGAACCTTAATTGCAGAACCGGAAGGACTAAAGGTCCTAAAAATAATGAAATAGAGTTAGTAAGAAACAAAGTGTATGCAGAATGTAAGTTAGAAATAAAAACAAAAGAAAAGAAAAATACCTTGAGAGTTGAGACCGAAAGAACCGAGGAAACGAACCTATACTGAAATGAACAAATAAACATGACGCGATCATGTGGCAAATATAAGGAGTAACGTAAAGTATTTACCAAAAAAATTTACGCTCCGTGCCTTAAATAAGAAAAGTAACGAAATGGATCATGTGACTTTACGTTACTTAGCCAATTTCCGTTACTTACTTTCTATATATTCCATTGCAAAACGTTTTCTAATATGCAATTTAATGATAAAAATGTTTTGCAACATTTTTTTATAAAACAGTTAAAAATGTTTTGTTAAAAATGTTGCAAAACATTTTTTGACATATAATTTAACAAATAAAAAATGTTTTGTGACGTTTTTTTAATTATTTTAACAAAAAATGTTGCGAAAGCATTTTTTATTAAGCAATTTAATAAATAAAACAATTTCGCACATTTTTTAATTATTTTAATGAGTTATTTTTATTGGATATTAATCATATGGTCCAGACCAGTCCTCAGATCTCAGACTGAAGACTGTGAAGACCGGTCCTAAGTCTGACGCAGGACTGATCTTTGGCAAGACCAATCCAACCCTATAATATATTTAGTTTTTTATAGCATAGTTTCAAATATTGTATTAGATAGATAATTTATTGACTCAATATATTTATGTTGGAATTGATTACATTTGTAATTTTTCTAATACTAATAAAGGAGAAAAATATATATATAATATAACTTTATTTATTGCAAATAATATAAAATAATCCAAGTTGTCTACTATATAAGTTAATAGTAAATTTCTTGTATAAGATCATAAATATTAATAATCAAATCTTCATAATTTAGAACTTGAATATCATATAATTGAAATTCCTTTACTCTATCTTTCAAAGAAAACAAGAATTCATTTTTTCCTTTATAATTTTCTGTAATAGCTAAATATTTAACTCGTTTCTTTTTCATAATATATTCTTTTATATATGGAAAAATATCTTGACTTTCTTCATTCTTTGTATTTCTAATTAACAATTTTTTAACAAAAACATTTTGAGAATTTTTTAAGAATATTTCTAAATCATTTATATTAATTCTAAGATGCAAATTCAAATATTCTAATTTAAAAGGAAGAATTTGTCCTAAATTTTGTAATATAATTGAACTAGAATTATTATTATCATTATAACTAATAGCAAGGGCATCAATTAAAAGATAATTAAGATTTTGATTAATATTTTCAATTAAGTTTAATACTGAATAAATACTCTGATTATCCGGCCAAGTAGGAACCAAAAATTTAATTTTACTACAATACTTTATAATTAATTGTAGTAACTTATGTGATTTATAGTGACCAACTCCAAGGTATTCTAAATAATTGCCAGACTTTTGTATTAATGGTTCTAATGTTTCATTCATTTCATCCAAAAATAAAGTTTTCAATTTAAATGGTTTTGTAATATTATTAATTTGTTGAATAAATTTAGAATCTAGATAATAACAATAAATAATATGAATTGATTCTAAAACATTCGAATGATTAAATACTTCACTTAAAACATCTATATTTTTAAAATCAATATAATAAAATATAATTGTACTTAATGTAATTGAACAATAAGGATTATTTAATGATAATAAAGGATGGTATAAGGAGTATTCATCACCAAAACCAAATGAAATCTTTCTAAGATTTACTTGAGATTTAATTATTTGTGTAAATTTTTTTTCGATTATTGGATAAATATGAATTGAAGGAAGTAGAAAATTAAGTGATGTAATTGAATTGCAATTAGAACAAATAAATTCTAAAAATTTTATTGTGTTATAATTTGCATCATCAAGATCAAGTGTTAAATTTTTAATATTATAAATGAAATCACGGTTTTGTAAGATTAATCCAATAATCTCATCATAATATTCAATATCTCTAAATGTAGTCATTGACATTTTAAAACTATGCAAATTAACTTCGTTTTTAATGAATATTAGAAATAATAATCTAAAAATTAATTTTATAAAGTTTGACGTTTGTGTAGCTGATAAATTTATATTTTGCATAGAATAATTGGAATGTTGCCCTCTTGTTGTTGAAGTCCTGACAGTTGCAACCCATTTTTCAATAAAAAAACAAACTTTATGTGTATCTAAACGTTGAATGAATCTAGGATAATTAAATAATATATTTGAAGCAAATAATTCATTATGAATTACATATTCATTTAATTTTGCTTTATCATCATCATTCAAATTTTGTAAATAAGTTTCAATAAAGTAATAATTTTTAGGAAGTTTAATTGAAAAAGGATCTTCCCATAATAATGGAATTGCTAAACGACACCACAATCTATTAACCAATATACACGAATGTAATGTTTTATAATCATAATGAAAACTTTGAATAATTTCGTTCGTTAACTCAGGTAAATCTCCTGAAAATAACTTTGAACATGCCATATTGCCAAACGAAAAGAGAGAAAGAGAGAAAAGGGATTTTAAAATTAAAAGTTATGTCAAAATATGTAAATTTAATCGGGTAGATCAATCTATTATAAAAAAAAAAAATTATGATGTAATATCGGAGCGGTAATTCCGTTAGTTGCACAAGTTATTGTTATGCATTTGTACATTGCATGATCAGCAGCTGATCAGCTGATTTAAAAAAAAATTTCTAAATATTTATATTTTGTGCGACAAATATCGGAAGTACAAACCCAAAAAATGGTGTTCGTACGTACCTATTTTATAATAATATGTTAACATTATATAAAAAATTTTTATTTGGCTGTATTTAATAATAATTTAAAAGAATTGTTTTAAATGCATTTCCCATTAAACTTATGCATAACACATGTATTTCTTTATATTACTTTATTATACAGGTGAACTAAATAAATTTGTTAATTAATGAATCTTATATGATTTCTGCTATAACCATACTCTGAATTTTAGTATGCAAATACTTTAATATATTATAAATGTAGTTTAGCATATTGTTCATGATATTTTATTACTTTTTATAATTTCATATAAGGTTGATTTGAGAATACGTACATTTCAATACATACTTACATAACCAAAAGGTTGAAATCATGTTATTATAAAATATTGTCTAAAACTGTGAAAGTTGATCTTTAAAAAGTGATGAAAACTTTATAATTATAAATAGATATATAGATATAAAAGTTAACAATCAACTTTTAACCAGAGAATATTAAATTATTAATTCAGAATGTCCTAAAATTCCAACCCACATATTTAAAAAAAATTTTATATTTAAACTACTAATATGAAGAATAATAAAGTAAATTTTGTTTCAAATTCGAAAAATGATATCACTTGCTTGATAAAGTTATTTACGTTGCTAAATTCATTTTGTTCTCTATATAATGATAAGATATAAATAATAAGCAGACTAATGTTAACAAGCATACAGTACGGGAGTATTGACATATTGTACGTTATAAGATAACATTTTATAAATTTTCAAATTTTTTAAAACCTTTGGAACTAAATATTTTTACGAATTCGTATTTGGAAACTATTATACTTTTTTTTTTTGAAAATAATTTATAAATTTAGTATACATGTTAAAATATCTAGATTTAATCCAGTATCGCTTTACACCTCAAGTATGTTCCAAGAATTATCAATGTTTGTCGGCTAAAATTAAAAATTTCGATAAACACATTATATATTACATTACTTATGAGCTATAAATTTTTTTTTAAAATATTAAACACTATGACATGACATCACAAAAGGATAAAAATATTTTTTTTTATTTTATTAATAAACGTTTGTAGTATAAACTAGAAAAACGGCAACTTAAGGTCGCAGTATGCATGTGACTCACAATTTTATAAGAATATTTCAGGGGTTCAAAAAGGAATGTGGAGATGATTTAAAAAAAGAAATAGTGGTGATTTTTGTGATGGACGTTTTGCATGAGATAAACCAATTTTACATTTTCATCTTTAGAGATAGTCCTCCGCTTTGCTCCGGACAACAATAGTATAACTGTATGTTACATAAATCAAAGCCACATTGTTAACTCATGATGTTATGATCGGCTGATCTGTTGTGTCCAAATAAACTTTTATAAATTACTTGTTTCAAAAATTTTAATACTTTCCCCTTTTAACAACATGGCATGTTCAAAAATACTTTCGGGAGCTTTACCTGAATTAATAAGTGAAATTCCACCGTATCTTAAGAATGATTATAAAATCTTGTATTCATGTATTTTAGTTAATAGATTGTGGTGTCGTTTGGCAATTCCATTATTGTGGGAGGATCCATTTTCAAAAGAAATTTCCTAAAAATTATCGATTTATTGAAATTTATTTGCATTATTTGAATGATAATGATAAAACAAAATTAAATGAACATGGAATTAATACTGATTTATTTCCTACAAATACATTATTTAATTATCCTAGTTTATTAAATCTTCAAGAATACATGAAATTTATTTTTCTATTAAATTGTGGTATGAAAAAAATATTGGTTTTTTTGGCAAATAAAAAACAACCTAATAACTTTTTAGTAAATTTACTAAAGACTATAACCGAGATATGACATTGACAAGGTTTATTTTCTTGTTATTAACCAATATTTATCAAATATGAGGCTAATTTACACACTTTTGAATTCAAAGTTTTAAATATCATTGGAATAAAGATATTGATGATTACATCAAATCCACATTTCAAATGATCCTACAAAATCCAAATTTCTTTTCTAATATTAAAAATCTAAAATTTATTTCTGATGGATTAGTTAATAATTTGTCAATATTTATAAAATGCATTTATTCAAATTGTAATTCAATTTCATCATTTTATATTCATGCTTTAGAAGATAATTATGCTGATGAGGATTTATCTAAATTAATTAATTCACAATAAAATCTCCAAAAAATTTATTTTGATTACAGTGATTATTATTATTTAAAAAGTTTAAAAAATTCTAATTGCTTAAATACTTTAAGAATAATCATATTTCATAATATCTATCTATCAATATAATTTGGAAGTTAATTTATTCAATGAAGTATTTAAACAATTAAATGTTTTAGAGTTTGTTCATATCCTTTATTGTTATCCTTTAGATTCTATCATTATTCAACTTTTTAACCTAACTAAACCATTTAATTGAAATCTTTACTTATGGATCAAAGATCTTATATTACAAATTGAACTATTAAAATTATTATTACAAAAGTCTGGTGATTACTTAGAAAATATTGGATTTGAAACATCGATGAATAACGAATTGAAACTACAATTATTAAATTTAATTAAAATTTATTGTTTTAATATCAAGTTTATAGATTTAAATGGATTTGATAATCAAAATATTCTTCCAGCATTTGATTTAATTGAAAATATTCAACAAAATCTTAATTATATTTCTATTAATTGCACTAAATTTTATTATCAAAATTTAGATCGTCACGTTGAACTTAGTTCAATTACATTACGAAATTTAGGACAAATTCTTCCTAATATATTAGAATATTTAAGTTTAGCTCTTAAATTTAATATAAATGATTTGGAAGTATTTTTAATAATTCTCAAAATATTTTCATTAGAAAATTATTAATCAAAAATATATTTTATCACACATGTGAAAATCTTTTACCATATATTAAAAACTCTATTATGAGAAAAAAGGGTCACAAATTTAGCTATAGAAAATAATCATGTTTATTCTGGTTGTGAAAGAAGTGAATCAAATGATCTGTTTGATTTAAAAAATGAAGTAGAAGAGTTTAAATTATATGGTATTCAAGTCACAGATTATAATAATCTATATATTAAACTTCAAGATTTTATAAACGTATTGTATTAGCTATGTAGTAATTCATATGATTTACAAATTACAAATACTTATTATTTGCATGGGATTGATAATAAAATGAGTAAATGGAAGTGTTTGAAATTAAATTTAAAAAGTAAAAGATAGCATAATCAAATATGTCAGGATGACAACAATTTATTAAATATAGGCCGCGAAAGTCTTCCATAATTAGCACTTTTATTAATGAAATTACTTTTTATTCTGTAAACTTATATAGTGTATATCTCGATAAATTATATATTTTATGAAAATTTTATAAAAATTTATCAAGGCTGATGTTAATTATACCTTATGTTATATGACAAATGATGCAAATTGACACAAAACAATTATCTTTTTTTTAAAAAAAATGAGTATTTTTTAATATAAAATATTTTTATTTTTAAATGAAAACGTATTTTAATTAAGAGGTTAATATTTTAGAAGATAAAGAAATAATTATAAAAATGTTAAAATCAAGTTTATAATAAAATCGGTTAATAAAAAAAAATTTCAAAACACTTTCTTTTTATGAATAGCTAATAAGGGTTGTAACTCGACCACATCCATGGCAATTTATTTGTTGACTGGAAATGTCAAGTCCAAATAACCTTATTCACATTTTTTATGTGGCAGTATCCTGAAGTTTTGAACTTGAGAGCCTTCAGAGCTTTGGACGTATTTTCTGGACAGGACTATTTTTTTTTAAAGAACAAAAAAAAAATGATTTTTCTGGGGATGGGTTACTGAAATTACGATAATAGACCAGCATTAAAAAATATAGTGCCGGTAAAAATTGATAATTCTGGCCAACGGTGATGATCACCCCCGGTGATTTAAAGTAAAAACCATAAAAAAAATAAATATAATAAAAAAAGTTAGTAAAATAAAAAAGTTAGTAAAATAAAAAAAAGTTAATATTAATATCAAAAAAAAACCCCCCACTCGTACATATCAAATTTGCCGCAGCAGCCTATCCAAACAAAAAATATAAAATAAAATCAAGTTTAGTCCAAATTAAAATGATAAAGTAATTTAATTATTATTTAAAAATTAATGGATATTGTACGGTGTTGTATTTATATTGGTTAACGTCACTTCGTTATTGTACGCAAATAAACTATTAAAATATCGGACAAATAAAATCAGCATGATCTAAAATATTAAAATGCCGCTTACTAGAATTAATATAGCATGCTAACTTATTTTGACCATCCAATTTATTGTTAGCTAGTTTTCAATCTATATCTAGTTTTTATAATATCACCTTAGAAATAAGAAAGTAATATTCACTACTTTTTTTACGATAAATACTTAAAATCATTTATTAATATTGAAAAAATAGTAATTGACTAGTTTATTAGATGGTTATTAGATGATCCATTAGATTATCCGGATAGTTTTAAATTATATTTATTATTGATATTTTTGACGTTGTTTAATTAATAGTTTATTGTATTTATAAGATGATCATTGGCGACTGCAGAATAACACAGTTATTTGATAGGGGTGTTAAAATATCATCCGAACTGCTTTTCAGTTCGGTGATATTCTAACCCCCTATCAAATAACTAATATATACTGATGTTGATGTTGATATCGATATTGATATCAATATTAATTTCGATACCAAATTTTTTTTTTTTAAAAAAAAATGCACCCAATAGATGCTGCATGATGCTAACCAAAGTACTATATTCAACTATAGCTAATTACGAACAACAATATAAATTGAAATCATCTGACACCTATAGTGTTAATAATATTAATAATAGTAATTAGAAAAAGCGGTATCTAAAATAAAAAATTTTTAATGTTTAATTTAATTGTTATGAACTATTTAATATATTTGATTATTTATCATATTTATTCTTCTTCTGTTCTATTTATTAATTAACTGAATTTAAATGAATTCTTTCTGATCGTGATTATGCATCTTCTAATATTAAAATTTTAATAAACATCAGTTGAATTATTCTAAAAATCCCTTTTTCCGGTTGAACCTCTATTAAATTTGATAAAAGTTATGGCAATTCCCGAATTTCATCATAAAAATAATTAATAAAATGAAAAATTCAAGAAAGAAAATAAATTCTCATCACTAATCTCACGAAAATTCTTAATTATATATTATTTAATTAAAGAGACAATTAAAATAATGGTTTCCCTTTTTAAGATCCTAAAGAAAAGCAATCATAATAATTTCTTTCTAAAAGAAGATTTCATATAAATTATTCGTTCTAACTTACTGCCCTTCATCACAATTATGTAGATTACTTCAAGCATATTTAACGCCATCAATTACTCGATCCCCATATTAAATTACTCAAATAAAATACATCAAATTTTTATACACTTAAACTAAATATAATGCTGCGCCCAAAATTAAGGCCTTACATTAATAGACCGGTACACGTGAGTGACACGTCTGATCAGGTTTCTGCAAGTTTTGTTAATTGTTTCTTTTTTCTTTTGTAGAAACTAGATATGCAAACTTTCCGACGTAACTGCCGTAACAAGTCACGTCAATAACGTCACTGCAGATGAACATTTAGAAATTTTATGATAATTTATATAATATCGAGCTACGTCACGAGTTACAACCTTTCATTGACTTAATGAGTAACGTAGCTAAAAAAGAAAAATCTGCACCTCTACTTGACAAAGCCTGAATGCCTAAGCTAAGTAGACCATTGGTCGTGTCCTAAGCTATTAATAACATATGTATAATGATAACAAAACTTTTTACAGTAACATCATGGACGTAAAATCATACAATTTTGACGTATGACGTAATTAAAAAATAATTAAATAATTACAGAATAAAAATATTAAATAAATTAGCATATTTTTTATTATTTATATATAATTAAAAATAATAACAATTACTATTTCTTTTAATTAACAGCATTATTTAACATTTTTCTATATTTAATTTTACGATTACTATTTATTAGTATATAAACGAAGGGATATAAATTCATAACGATAGCATATAAACAATTTACTCTAATCTAGTATTTAAAACATCATCAACTAATGTATGTCAATAAGATTAAATTCCATATTATTATTAACTTCTTTATTAGTATTAGGTATATTTAGTTCTTCATGAAATCCATTTTCTCCATCCTGAAAGATTGGATTTTGTATGTCTATAAAATCATCTAAAATTATAGTAAATTTCGAAACTTAAAAGCAGTTTTCAAATATAAAAAAATAAAATAAAAAGTTTATATTATTTATATTAAGTATATTAAATTTAACAAAAGATTATTATATAAAGTCTAAAAAATTTAAAAGTAATTATGTCAAAAGTTTATGTAAAGTCTAAAAGTCTAAAAAATCCATATGGCAAAAGTCATTTATGGCGTCATACGACAATGTGACGCTACTGACGGGACGTTGAAAAAAAGACGTAACTACCTAAGGTTCTGCACGACTAATAGCCCAGGTGATGTTTAGAGTATCACGTGCCTTTCGGGAACTATAATTCGTATTCACCGAACACATTATTTGGAGAAAATCAATAAGAGACCGGGCCACGGCTGACTTATTTCATAATGCGTATGAAAAAAGATTATCTGTAAAATACGTGAATATAAAAAAAGACAGAAATATTTGTACATCTCGTACGTTACATGAAAGTACAAAATGAAATTTTTTCATTTGGAACTGTAAGTAATGTTCCACCGGGAGCACAAAATATATTAATTGCAGATAATGAACTTTATTTATACCACTGCACACAAAGCAATTTCTTATAACGAACTAAATCTGTCTCTACCTTTCGATTTGTTTCTTTCCCTATAGTTAAAATTTCAGAACATTTGTTAACAAACATAACTCCAACGAGCAAAAAAAGAGAAATATAAGCGTTATTTATCACCTAACATCATTGTGAAAACTGTTACTTATTCTCAGATTTAATATAAAATAGTGTTATAAATATACACTTCATTTCTTTCTATTCCGTGTCAATATAAATATACTTTGTGCATATTTTGATTAAAAATTATACTACGAATCCCCTTTATACGTATAATACTGTACCTCCAGGCTCCATCTCTCGAAAGACTCTACCCAAGGGATTCTTTAGGCTTTTAAAGCGTATTTACCCGGAGCTGCGCCACAAATTCCAACTCAAAGGGAAACAGGCTTATACCAAAATGGTTTTTTTTTTAACGTTACACGTCAGATTGAGGATCAACATTTGTATTCAATTACTTATAGGAGGAATATTATGCCGAAAGGCTGAATGGATTATTGAGGGACAAGATAATTGATCAATATGACTCTCGTGATCTTATTAATTCCAAGATTATAGGCTTTGGAGGATCTGCATCTGTTTATGTCGCAAATTGGAAGAATACGTCAACAATGTATGCAATTAAAAAATCTGTCAATAACAAAGAGGTGTGTCATCGACATTTTTTATCTTATTTATCTTATTTATAAATTATTTATAGATTATTTTCTTTCTAGGTTTGTTTAACATTTAGAGCTAATTCTCACGAAAATATAATTCAATTTCGTGGAGTTACGAAATTAAAAGGTAGAGTGACAATTATGCAATTATGTATGCCTATATTTAAGTATTTGTTAATGTGGTATGATTTTCTTAGATGAAAAAAAATACTCGCTTATTCTTGAATATGCGGATGGTGGGACATTAGGAAAATATCTAAGGAACAATACTATTGAATGGAAGAACCAATTAAGGTTTGCAAAAGAAATCGCAAGTGCGATTTGTTGGTTACACGATACAAAGAAAATCGTACACGGAGATCTTGTAAGTATTCATAGTGTTTTAATGAATTATCTGATACATTATTTACTATAATGTGTACTAACGTTTTCTTTTTTAGCATCCTAATAATATTTTAGTTCACAAAGATGCGGTAAAGTTAGCAGATTTCGGTCGTTCATGTCTAAAAGGGCCAGGTTGTTATAATACTCAAGTATGGGGAGTTGTACCTTATGTGGATCCTAAAATGCTCAATCAAAAAATTCCGTATAAGATAAACGAGAAGTCAGATATATATAGTTTAGGAGTTATATTCTGGGAGCTAACTAGCCGCTCATCACCATTTGATGGCCTTGAAGGTGATCATATTATATATAAAATACTTAGTGGTGTAAGAGAAGAACCTGTTCCGAACACGAATGTTAAATTTATTAGACTATATCAAAGTAAAGTGTAAAAAAATGTTTTCTTTGGAACTAGTGCAATTTTATTTTTCTCGTTTTAACCTAATTTTAATTTATCTTAATAGAATGCTGGGAACAAGAGCCGGATGAACGACCAAATATATTCGAAATAAATGAATCACTTAGTATAATTGATTCTGAAAACGATAATGTGCCTACTGTTTCTTGTTCCAAAGGAAGCGAAGAAATTAAAAAACATTCCTGTCAAATTGATTAAATAAGCTTTGACAAAAACTTTAGGTTATTGATATACTTTTTAGATTTTTCGTTTATAACGATCCATTCGCAATAATGTATTCAATTTTCTCTATATTGTTATACTTAAAAATATTTTTCCTTCGTTTCGTTTATGTTAATTCATATAATTTAAGTAATTCGAAATCGTTATTTTAATTTCGTGAATCCGTTAAATAGGCAAAATCTGTTTATGACAAATATCACAAATATCGTTAATAATTTTAAAACTTTCGAAGTTAATCAAGCCTTCTCGTATTTATCGATTTTTTTCAATTTATTTTTTTATGTATTTATAATACTATTTCAAAGTTTAATAGATAGAATTCGATAGAGTACACACATTTACGTTCTATTCTTTTTTTTAAGAGTGCAATAAAATTTTGGGGAATACTATTTTTGTGTAGTTATTCATTAATATTTTCAGCTTGCGTTATTATCATTTTTCTTCTTATTATTATAACCATTTGTGCGTATGCTTTATTAGAAATACAATACATAATAACAAACTTTTTGTCCTAGATCAATAGAGTTGTGCTCTTATCTATGCACTCTAAATATCGTCTCGGACGCCCATGTAATGAGGATTAACGAATAAATCTATCATATAGATGCGACAGAATACAAAGTGAAAGAGATTTTGTCTTTAAGATGAAATTGTCTTGTTTTCTCTATCAAATTTAAAATAAACAAGGAACTTGCTATTTTGGTTATTAGTATTTAAAGAAGTGTTAATAAGCTTAATAAATTTGAACTAATAAGTATCGAGTAGACTGCTTTTCAATGAATAGGGGTTCGAAAAAGAAAAATGGAAAAAATATAAACTATGAATAGTCTCTACTCATTAAGGTTTAATTGATTGTCAAGAACTTGAAACTTCTTGAGTTCTAAACATGGAAATATCAAGCAAGAGACTAAATATTATGACATAATATTTGAAAATAAGGCAAAATAGTTATTGTAAATTTATATCAATTCGGTAAACACAAACTTTTACATTTGCTATTTTTATAAACATAAGAATAAATAATTTTAAATGATTTAGGTGAGTGTACAGTAGGTTTATTTATTGCATGGTCCTATAGGATAAGTTCTTTAAAACAAGATTATTGCACATACTGGTAAAAGTATAATAACATATAATATACAAGCAAAATTAAAAAATATCATGAAAAAAGTGAACTTTATTCCTTAATTAGTTCTTGTACAAAATCAAATAAATCTATTGACAAATCTATTGACAAATCAAAATAATTTAAAACTTGAATACCATACAATTCAAATCCCTTCATCTCATGCCACAGAGAATAAAAACGTCCAAAATTAATACTTTCTAAAATAGACAAATATTTAACCCTTTTCTTTTTCACAATATATTCCTTTATATAAGGAATAATATCATCTGTTACTTCCGTTTTAATATTTTTGATTAACAATTTTTTAATAAAGGTATTTTGAGAATTTTTTAAAAATGTTTCCAAATCACTTCCATTAATTGCAAGATACAATTCCAAATATTCTAATTTAAAAGGAAGAATTTGTCCCAAATTTTGTAATATATTAGAACTTGATTCAATACAATCATTAATATTATTACCAATATAATCTTCAATACTATCAATATAGCGAATGGTAACATCAATTATAAGATAATTAAGATTTTGTTTAATATTTTCAATTAAGTTGAATTCTAAATAATTATTTTGAATATATCTCAAAGAAGAAGATAAAATTTTAATTTTACTACAATATTTTATAATAAATTGTGGTAATGGTTGGGAATTATGGACAAGATTTTCTAAATAAATGCCAGACTTTTGTATTAATGGTTCTAATAAATCATCCATTTCATTCAAAAATAAAGATTTTAATTTAAATGGTTTTGTAATATTAATAATCTGTTGAATAAATTTAGAATCTAGAGAACAACAATAAAGAATATGAATTGATTCTAAAACATTCAATTGATTAAATACTTCACTTAAAATATCTATATTTTCAAAATTAACATAACAAAATACAATTGTATTTAATGTATTTAAGCAATTGGAGTTTTTTAATGATAGTAAGGAATGGGAATGGTTTAAGGAGTAATCATTACAGTTAAATGAAATCTCTCTAAGATTTATTTGAGATTTAATTATTTGTGGTAAAATTTTTTCAACTATTTCAACTATTGAATGATCCTTTTCATATTTTGGAAATTGAAAATAAAGTGATGAGATTGAATTGCAATTAGAATAGATTAATGTTAAAAGTCTTGTTATATTGTTATTCATCACATTGCAGGCTAATTTAAAATTTTTGATATTAACAATGAAATTTGGATTTTGTAAAGTTAATTCAATAATAATCTTATCAAAATCGCTACGTACAGAAATAACCTCAAAACTATGCAAATTGACTTCGGTTTCAATGAATAATAGAAATAATGATCTAAAAATTAGGTTTTTAAAGTTTGACACTTGTGAACTATATGATAAATTTGCCTCTTTTATAGAATAGTTGAAAACTGACTTTTTGGTTGGTTTGAGTGTTGGATAACTAACAGTTTCAAACCATTCTTCAATAGAATTATAAACTTTATATGTATTTAAATGTTGAATGAATTTAGGATAATTAAATAATGTATTCGAATTTAATATACCATTATGAATTACATATTCATTTAATTTTGTTTTACAATCATCATTTAAATGATGTAAATAAATTTCAATACAATGATAATCTTTAGTTGGACTTGAAAAAGGATCTTCCCATAATAATGGGATTGCTAAACTACACCATAATCTATTAACCAATATACACGAATGTAATGTTTTATAATCATAATGAAAATATTGTATAATATCGTCTATTAACTCTGGTAACTCTCCTGAAAATAACTTTGAACATGTCATATTGTTAAACGAAAAGAAAGGAGAGAAAAGGGGATACCGAAATTAAAAGTTACGCCATTTTATTATTTCATTTGCCAAACAAATATATTACACATGATCGCTATATAAAAATGTTGTGCGACAAAATATCGGAACTACAAATACCGAAGCGATACGATCACGTGATGACTCCAGTCGTTGAAATATGGTGGTGTCCCGAAAATTAAAACAGTCTACATAGAATTCATACAAGCTTCAATGTGCGCTACTAGCTTAGGGTTCTTCTGTTTTATAAGGAGTTTGCACCTATCTTTTTTAGCTGCTTTTTTAATATTGTAAATGAGTAATTAATTTTTTGGCCTATAACCTTTTATATAGGAGTTGGAAGTTTTGAGATTTCCGATAAAACGTTAAATAAAGTTATTGCGTTGTTGTCATGAATTTTGAAAAAAAAAACTATTAATCATAAACGAATAGTTAATATTACATTTTAAAGTATTTGTACATAAAAAAAAGGTGATCTTTTTATACTTTTTTTTAATATATTTTTTTTTTAAGCCCATTAAAGTTTTTTTTTGATAAATATTTTTGAATCTATTAAATTATTTTATTTTTTTATTTTTTTTTTGATTGAATTTTTTGTTGCTAAAAAAAATTTTTTTTTTTTTTTTTGGTAGATTTTATACTAGAAACCAACAATCCGTCGATTTTCTTCCTCTTATGTTCCGATATCCTATACAATGACTTGTCAGTTTTGATATTAAATCACATTCCGTAGTAAATTAATACTACAACTCAAGTAATTTACTTTTTAGCATAGATATCATACATATTAACTTAATTAAATATAAATTATGTTAAAAATTATCCTCCGTTTCGATGATTTTATTAATGTTATTTTTCTTTATCGACTGATTTTAGTTTAGTGTAGGCGTATTACATAATTCGGCTAATCCATTTATGGTTAAATTTACAAAGTATACATGCAAAGTCACGAGTTATGGCGTGCCGATATTCAAAATGATGTCCAATAATTTTTGACCCATTTTTTTTTTCTTTTTTTTTTTTTAATTTAAATTTTCTGTTATATTCTAGTTTATTAATAAGTTCCTTAGTTCTGCAATTCTTATTAGCTATTTTTAGTATTCGTTTTAACAAATCTCGAAAATATTTATATAATTTTAGTTTAGTTGGCAAGTATTTTAGAAACTAGAAAACTTTTTTTTTATTTTGAGTTAGTAATATAAAAAAAAATTTTGCTAAAAGAAAAAAAATAGATAAACTTTGATTCCTCTCCTTTGAAATTTGAATTTAAAGTGATTGAACTAGGAACTAGGATTAAACACAAAAAAAAGAAAAAATACGAATATCCTGAAGAACAAGTCGAATTAAAATATTACATTATCATTATGGTAAACGCTCAGGAATGGTTTGATGGAAAATACTCAACTGCTGAATCCAAAAGAGCAGTCGAAAGAATAGGTCCAAAGGAAGAGGTTCATAAAAGAATCGAAGACAATATAATTTCAATATTTGGCGGGGGTAGGCCTTTATCAACTCTTCTTCTCGGTATTGATGATATGAAAAGCAGAACACTTAATGAAAATATTGGTTTAGAAGGTTCTCTAACTTTAAAAGGATTCCTTAATTTAGAATTATTGGATATCAGTAACAAAAAAATTACTACATTAGACATATCTGATTGTCCTCAACTCCGTGAATTGGATTGTTCTAATAATCAACTCACCAATTTGACCATATCTGGTTCAAATAAAATTGAAAAAATTCTTTGTGGTAATAACAGATTATCAAATTTAGATTTCTTAAAAAGTCAAAATCCTTCCAAATTAATTACCCTTCGCATGGACAACAACAATTTTCCTGCTCAAAATTTGAAGTGCTTTACTCCTTTTATTAACTTACGTATATTATGCATAAGTAACAATCCTTTTACTGGTTCTTTAAAACCATTAAGAAATTTATCTTGTTTAAAGGAAATAAATATCGCTGATACCAACATTGATGGTGGTTTAGAGTATTTACCTGATGAATTTTTTAACGTCAATGCCGTTGCTTCTGGCTTTAATATTGGAAGAGGTCACTTTAATAGAAAACTTTTTTGTACTGGAAACTTAGCTAAGCAATTAAGCGATTACAAAATCGAAGATGACTCCTTTAGAAATTATGACTGGCAAGCCTGGAAGTTAGATAATCAAGAATTAATTAACAAAGCTAGAGAAGAGATCGAAGTTAACGAACTTAACGAAGAATCAATTAAGTTGCTAGAATGGGAATCAATATCCAAAGAAATTAAAGAGTTATATGAACAACTCCGATGTAATATTTATCTAAAAACTCATATCTGAATAAACAAACCTAAGTCATTTTTCAAGAACTTGAGTATTATTTCTTGGATTCGAAACGAAATTAAGCTTGAATTTTATTTTCAGATTTATTTTCGTTTAGAAATTAGGAGTTAGAGTTGTAAGTTTAATGTTTTATTTGATTTTATCATTATATTTTTCTTTTATATTGAAGAAAGGAAGCTTTCAAAGTCATATTTTATATTATCTTCAATTTTAAAATTTATAAAGCAAATATAAAATTGATAAAATATTTCTTTCTGTTATTATAAATAAAAACTAAAATACTAAACAATTAATCATTTTAATTTTCATTTATTACATATGTATGAATATTAGTATGTAAATTATTATAACTTACAACATTAATATTATGTAACTTAAATTCCTTCACTTCATCTTTCAAATCAGACAAATCTATACATTCCCCATTATAAATAGAAGTGGAAGTATTTCTGATAGCCAAATATTTGACTCTTCTCTTCAACATAATATATTCTTTTATATAAGATAAAATATCAATATTATTACTATATTCTTGTATCATAATATTAATTAATAATTTTTTAAAGAAAGTATTTTGAGAATTTTTTTAAGAATATTTCAAAATCATTTGCTTTAATGTAAAGAACGAAACCTAAATATTCAAGTTTTGAAGGAAGTGTTTGTCCTAAATTTTGTAATATTAACTTGATACTAATGATATTACTATCTTGATAGTAATTCTCTACTCTGATCGAAAGATAATTAAGATTTTGTTTAATATTTTCAATTAAACCGAACGTTTGAGAAGCAATGTGGGTATCAATCTTATATAAATCAAGACATTTGACGTTTCTGCAATATTTTATAATTAATTCTAATAATAATTGCAACAACAACTGATTATTATTATAAGTAACATATCCGAAATTTTCTAAATAACTTCCAGATTTTTGTAATATTGATTGTAATGAATCAATTTGCGAACTTACGCTTATAAACAAAGATTTTAGTTTAAATGGTTTTGTTACATTAATAATTTGTTGAATAAAATTAATTGAAGAATAACAATAAATGATATGAACAGATTCTAAAACATTTAATTTTTCAAATACTCTAGCTAAATTAGTTATACAACTAAAATCGATATAATAGAAGATAATTGTATTTAAGGTATTTCAACAATTAGATTCTTTTGATAATAACAATGATTGATATAAAGATAATTCACTATAAACTAGATGATATAATGACAATCTTTTGAGATTTTGATGTGACATAATTATTTGTGGTATAAGATCTATTATGGTATTAGAACCAAAAATAGAAGCTTTTAAATTTCTAGTATTGTTAATGAAATTTGGATTTTGTAAAATTAACTCAAGAATGTCATTACAATATCTGTTACAATATGTAATTTATAAAGTATCTAAATTTGTCTCATTTTCAATAAATAATGTAGTTAACGACATCTCAATCAATCCTTCAAATTCAATTAATGATTTCGGATATCTATTACTGAATTTTGAAGTTATATCATTAGCTTCTACCCACCTCTCAATAGAAAAGGTAATATTACTCAAACTCAAATATCTTAAAAAACCAGGATAGTTGAAAAGTGTTTTTAAGGATAATAAATAATCAATAATTTGATATTCATTTAATTTAGCTTTTAAACAATCATTCAAATTATATGAGTAAATTTCAATAAAATTATAATTTCCAGTAAGAATTGAAAATGGATTTTCACATAATAATGGAATTACTAAACGACACCATAATCTATTAACTAACACACATGAAAGTAAGGTTGAATAATCATTCTGAAAATTTTTTACGATGTTATATATTAATTCAGGTAAATCTCCTAAAAATATTTTAGAGCATGACATTTTGTAAACGAAAAGTCGAAAAGTGGCATTGTAAGATCAA
The DNA here is from genome assembly GCA_003833135.1 of Oehlia diaphana. Lineage (NCBI taxonomy): Eukaryota > Fungi > Glomeromycota > Glomeromycetes > Glomerales > Glomeraceae > Oehlia > Oehlia diaphana. The sequence goes on along the minus strand of QZLH01000961.1, from coordinate 22,646 downwards.
ACCAAGTTGAATTTATATTCCGATATTGTCGCACAATTAATGGTGTGTAACATGTTTAGTAGCTAGGCGCAGTTCTATTAAAAACAGTGTTCTGCAAATGACTTGAAATGACCAAATGATTCAAATGACAAATAACAAATGACATGTCATTTCAATGCTCAAATGACAAACGATTATGAATAATGACAAATGGTTTCAGAAATCATATTAAATGGTCAAATGACCAAGTAATTTCCGAACACTGATTAAAAATGTATCATGCAGATCATTATATTAACATTTGTAAGTTGTCTTTGAATAATTCAAACGTACACAAGTAAAAATATGAAATATTAAGTCATTTAATAGGAAAAATTCATAAAAATTTCCAGTCACCGGTTGTAAAAAAAGAATTGTATCTTTTTTTTAATTTAATCTTCATATGTAAGGAAGCATTAACTTGAACTTTATTACAAATGAAGTTTAATGTATACAACAGGTCCTGATCAAAATATCCTATTTTTGGATCCCGTAATATGTGTTTGAAATCCCTGGCATTAAGGTACAGAAAAATGTCAATTTTACATGAATAAAGTTGAGTTATCTGAATTAAACTATAATGAGATTAAGTCAAGACAGATGATTAACCCGGATGAGCTTAATCATCTTATTAAACCTAACCTAAATCTATCTCCCGTGCATAACTACCTCTTTTCCCCATAAGAAATTATTGTCATAAAGCATTGGAGCAACTTATTAATTATATTTTAGCTACATAATTTTTTTGCTATTAATGAATAATATATTTTGTTAATCATCATAATATTAATTTATTAAATGAGGGAATTATGAATCTGATTACTAATCACACGGCCCCATAGGATCATGCTGATTTTATTTGACCGATATTTCATTATTGTATAATATTGATATCGATAGTTTATTTGCCTAACAATATTGAATATCGACAGTTTATTTGCCTACAATATCGAAAATTGATAGTTTATTTGAGCATGATCTGCATTAGCCATAGTGGTATTTATATTGGTTTCGTCACGAAGTGAAATTAACTAATATAAATACAACACCGTATAATATCCATAAATTATGAAACTTTTCACATAATACGAAAGCAATGAAATTTTTTCTTATTTGACAAGTTCATAATTTAATTTTTTATCACCACCAAATTCCAAACTCCCGAATTTTACTAATTTAGCAGAATTAAAGTTTCCGAAGCTTTGATTGTATAATAAAGACGATTTTAATTATAATTATTAAAAAGAGTTTATTTACTAAAACTTGAAATTTTCACTAAATCTTAGAATATTTTTTACTAAATTACAGAAATCACTTAAGATACTCCAAGAATTCTTAATGTTTGTCTTCATATAAAAAATGCAACAAATGAGGTGATATCGAATAATATAATAAATATAACATTGTTATTACGAAATATATAAAGATGTCATCAATCAAATTATATCTTTACATAATTAAAATATCTTGTTCGAAATCTTGTTCGAAAATATTATCTTTCATATTACAATATATTTAATATTTTAACCAAAAAATTTAACCATTATTGGTCATAAAATCATCATGCGAATCCAAATTATAATCATAATGTCTTTGACTCTATTCAAAATAAAAATTTTTGTGAAAGATTCTGCCTGATAAATATGTTGTTTCTGAATACTGGTGGAAATCGGATCTTGGCCAGCATTACGAAATCATAGTCCGGCACTATGCTTTAATTCTGGTCAACATTCCGTATCCACATATTACTAGGTATTTTGAATTGATTCTAATTTGAAATATTTTGATTCCATTTCCACCTACAACATATATATAATTTCTTTCTTGGCCTTATTATTTTTTACTTGGAATTCATTTCTTATCTGATTAAAATATTTACATAATGAAAATCTAGTACCTTATCTTTATTTACAATCATCCATCATATAATGTACATTAAATTTAATTGAATTATATAGTTTTTCTAGTAATCTAGTTATATATACTACATAAATTATTCCCAATAAAATTATAGTATAAACAATGAAAACATATTTTATTTTTCTAAAATTTTATTAAAGAGATGTTTAAGAAATGTTACTCTAATTCGTAAGAAATATTTTTGGCTTTTTATGATATTGCCAGTTGCTTTTTAAATATTTTTATATACGCGTAACCTACTATTATGATAATTAGTCACAGTGTTTATGAAATGATCAATATATGTAGTTTTAAGTAAAATTTATTACTTTCCTATGCATGTTTTTGCATTTATGAGATTCTAAAAGTTTATACTTTATATTATTACAAATTTTAATTTCCTATGATATATAGTGAGCGCAACATATCTCTTTTTTACAATAGATCATGCTTACCATTACGTGATATTCCAATAAAATTTTAAAAACCAATATTTATTGATAATTTGTATTTATGTATTTAATAATTGAATCATAAGTAATATTTAAATAAAGCAGAATTATTTAATTACAAACTAAGAATCTTCTTATTACTCTAATCTTAGTGTTTAAATAATTCAAAATAACAAATAATCATAAATTGTAATAATTATTATAAATATTTTCTCAGTACAGCATTTTTGAATTATAAACAAACCATCAGAAATTTCCAATCCATCTTATTCTTCTGAATGAAGATTTGGATTATTATATACTTCATCTTTATGTAAAAAATAGGATAAATTATTATTTAGAAAGCAATTTAATGAATGTTACTTACCAATAATATCAACATTTGGTTTTGTTTTATTGTTCTTTATCATAATAATTTTGAATATTATGTTATTAAATAATCAAATTTATATATTCTTCGTTCCTTGTCTTCGAATAATGTTATATGAAAATTGAATTGAAATATTAATAAATAATTTACTTACCATTCTCCATTTTAAATAATCTGGGTGATCCTTTATCATTATCTAAAATTAGTACTTATTTGTTATAAAATCTTAATATACCTTCATTACGATTTTTAAAATTAATTGATGTATACCGATCACTTATTTTAGAAGATTACTAGCTATAATAAAAATAAATCATTTGATATTTTGTTATATAAAATTTAACGTTATTTTAAAAATATATATATATACTTACTATTGTCAGAAATACTACTAAAATCACATAATTTACTACTAGTATAAAATGCTATTTAAAAAAAAAGATTATTTCAATTTATTATTAATTAAAACATTATACTAAAGAATTATATGAAAAGGAACAAAGATCGTAATTTGGATTCAACTTTAAGTTACCTTCTTGTTCTTCTATCAAAAATTAATTAAAAACATATTATATTAAAATAAAAGAATAAATAGTCAATAATCATTAAATAGTCGTACCTTTTGTTACATTTTTTGGTTCAGGTAAATTTCCAAATTCATGAATTTTACTTGTAAATAATTTACTACTAAAAATATTGTTTGTTTTTTTATCAATTTTTGCTATTAATTGAGGTAATTCATTTGGATTATTTTGATAATATGATTTAATTTCTATAATTTTTTCTGAAAGTGTATTAGTATCAGGTCTTTCTAATGGATTAGCATCCCAACATTGTTCCATTAAACTTTTATATTTTGAAGGAATTCCTGATATAATTCTTGGTCTTATACCATCAATGATGTTAAGTGCAAGAATGCAATCATGTTCATAATTCATAAATGGAGGTTGTCCAAATGAAATTTCCCACATAAGCATTGCAATACTATAAATATCAGATTTAAACGTATATCCTTTTCCCCTAATAACTTCAGGAGCTATGTAAGGAAGATTTCCATATATACTTGTTAATGGTCTATCTGTAGGACCACAAAATCCAAGATCACCAATTTTCCAATAGTCATTAAGTTTCGAATATAATATATTTCCAGAATGCAAATCTCTATGAATTGAATTCTCATTATGAATCCAATAAAGTGCATCAATTACTTCAAAAGTAATTCTAATTCTTTCTTTCCATGTAAGTTGTTTATGATTTTGTCGTAAATATTCTCTTAAATTCATATCAAACTTGCATATTACAAGCATATAATTTCCATTTGACGGATTTTGTGTCAAACCATAACATTGAACAATCTCTGAAAGTTTGTTGCTTAAAGATAAATGTGATTTAGCCTGTAAAAACAATAAAATTATGTCAATAATTAAATTCTAAATTTAAGTTCTTTAAATATATTGAGATTACTAACCTCTTCAAACCAATTTTGACTTGCATTTTCAACATTTTCTAATTCTTTAAGTATTACATATCCTGCCATATTTTGCATTCCAGGAGCTTTAACTCTTTCTAATTGTTGTGTTTTAGAATCCCATTCTTCATACCATCCACCAATCCAATTCGCTGTATAAATCTTAGAAAATCCACCTTTTGTCAGATATTTAATATTTTCTAAATTACTATATGGGATCCATTCAATAATAGTATCTGGCATAAATGTTTCTAATTGACAATTTTTTATTAAATTGTCAATATTATGATTTCCGGATGTCCAATTTGAAAAGTTTGCTTTTAAATAATTTCGAACACAATATTCACAATATAATGTAGCTAAACATTTTCGGTTACAATTTTCACAAACTCTTCTTGTTCCATAATTATAAAGAATTTTACCTCGATCATAATTTTTATTATTCAATCTTATTGCTTCAGTTATTTCTTCTTCTGTAAAAGAATTATCGTCAAGGATTGTTTGTTGCATAAATTCGTATTGTTTATGTAAGTTATTGTGAATATTATAATCAATTGATATAAATGCTCTCATAAGTGCTGCTCGAATTAACTCTTCTCGAATATTAGGCATATTTATATAAAAATTTGTTTTTTTTAGATACTCAAAAAAGAGAGTTCCAAGTTCCAACGGTTAAATAAAAAGTGGTGCAACCGCCAAAATTTTAGTATTGTTTACTGATCTACCTGTCATGTGCTATATTGTGAAACAATGATCATCTGATCTATGGCAAGCCGAGTTGGACAAAATTATCAGACATTGTGAGGTAAAAAATCAAGCATTGCTAGATAAAATGTCACAATGTCACCCGTGTCTGACATTTTACCTGTTTATGCTTGATTTTCATCTGTCCCATGCTTGATATTTATCTGTACGTGCTTATCTATCACGTGCCTGATGTTTATCTGTACGTGCTTGATGTTTAACGACAATACATTTATACAAAAGAAAGTTTATGTAAACAAGAATCATTTTCTGAAAAGTTAATGAAACATACTAAAAATGATGTTGGAAAAAAAGAAGTTATTATCAAACAATCAAAGAATTTGGAATAACAAATTCATATAAATTCATAGTAAAATAAAATTTCAAAATCCTTTAATCGAACTCATGTTTGTTATGGTGATTGTCTATATTATCCATAAATTTAGATAATAATAAAAGTTATTAGGTAGGGGGGTTAAAATATCATCTGAACTGCTTCGCAGTTCGGTGATATTTCAACCCCCCTACCCAATAACTATTATATATCTAATATTATTGGTGCGCTATAATGAGTTAATATCAATTGATTCAAATTTTCTTTTTTTTCAAAAAAAAAAAAATCAAATGATTAAACTTTGTAATAACTCATTCATTGTCATTGTATATTAGTCTATCATATTAAGATGTTTTGGATTAATTTATTTTTGTGATCGGTTAAGAAAAATATTTTAGGCTTGTTATTTTTACTACAAGAAAGAGTTCTGGATAATTTTAGTATAAATACTATTTTTATGTAAAATTATCATACCGGCTACATCTGCACTGCTCTCCGTAGAGGTAACAATAGGCCATTAAGGCATTATAATAATTTTTTTTTGATCGCATAACATTAACTTAACAAATTATAATCATTAAAACAATAATGATTCGGCAACTCTAAATTTTTATAGCATAACTTAACCATCAGATAAAGTTTTTCTAAATAATCCTAATTCCCTTTTTTTAATTAGTATTCGTTTAACTGATAGATGTAAACTTTGTAATGGTACTTTTAATTTTTATTATCAGCTTATAACAACACGTTTTTTAAAAAACTCCAATACATTATTGGTAAGAGATCATTTATCCAATTTTATTCAAATAATGCCAACATTATAACAATAAAAAATTTGTTTTGTATCAAGAAGTTGTATAAGTGTTTAAAAAAAAAATCAAAAAAATAAAAATTCTTTACATACGACTTTCGATTTCATGATGACGTCATTATATAAATGTGCGTACTGCGGTACCATGGGCTGAGGTTATCGAGTATCGGACTCACGGGCTGATTGACTTTTTGTTTGGTAACAGGTAATACTAAATCATGCTTGTACGACTATCATCAGAGAAAAAGAATAGGCATACACAACAAAACTTTAATAATTTTCACTTTTTCAATTTTTTTAACTTTATCACTAAACTTATCATTGTTCAATACATTGGTAATATCAAAATGCAAGATACTGAGTGTAAATATGAATGGGTTAATTGGATTGAGGAAGCCGTCGATAAAGAACATTTGGTTTGCAACCCCATTAAGCCTATGAATTTTTTAATTTTATGAATACAAACAATTTAATAATATTCAACATATTGGTGCTGGAGGTTTCGGAAATGTATATCGTGCAAGTTGGAAAAAATCAGAAAGCAATTTGCGTTAAAATTATTTTAGTTTTAATAATATAACCATGAAAGAAATCATTCATGAGGTGATTTATATAAAATAATTTTTTTTTTGTTTATGATTTTGTTTCATGTTCTTATTTTGAAAATTTTATTTAGTTAAAAATTCAACGAGAAATTGATTTTCATGATAACATTATTTGTTGCTATGGGATAACAAAATTTGAGTTAAGGTATTTATTATAGATACCTTAATAAATATAATATTTTCTTTTAAGCACAAAATTTAAAGAAATACATTTTATGATTAATTTTTTATTAGAAATCATAATTATGGGTTAGTAATGGAATATGCCGATGGTGGTAGTCTTCGAAGTTATTTGAAGAAAAACTTTAACAAGCTTACTTGGGTTGACAAATATAATATGGTATATCAGTCTTGTGCTATATCATGCTTACATAACGAAAAAATAGTGCATCGTGATTTGGTAACGTGTTCAACAAATAATAATATTATACCTGCATTACTCATTTGAATATATATGTATGTTTCTTTAATAGAACTCTTGTAATATACTAGTCCATAATAACACAATCAAATTAGCAGATTTTGGATTATCCAAAAGAATTGGAGCATCTTCCAATTTTCAATCTAAATTATTTGAGATGGTTCCTTATATCGATCCAAAAAGCTTTAATAGACAAAGAAATAATAACCAATCAACACAAATATATTCATTAAATGAAATAAGTGATATTTATAGTTTTGGCATATTATTATGGGAAATATCCAATGGGAAACCTCCTTTTCATTTTGAAGGTGAACAATACTATATTGATTTGGCTTTGGAAATTTCGCAAGGTCTTAGAGAAACTATTGTTTCTGGTACACCTGATGAATAGGTTAAAATTTATATTAGTAAGTAATACTTAAGATTTGATAAATTTTTAAAATTTAAACATTATTAATTCTAAATTATGTTTGGGATGGGGAACCAGATAATCGTCCAACAATATATCATGTGGTTGATTGGTTAAATGCAATAATTACAAAAACAGATGTAATAGCAGAATATCAATCTTATAATTCGGAATTACAAGGAGATTTATCTCAATTTGTTAAAAATTATAACAAAATAAATAGAAAAGAAATTGATCCTATAATAATATTTAGTGAACAAGAAAATCATCTATTTGAAGAAGATCTTAACATTATTGTTGATGAAATAAATGATTTTATTTTTAAATTAATGAATAGAGGACTTAAAATAAATTCCGTAAAACAACAAGTTATTGAATATTTTGATTATTACATGAAATTTATAATTGGTTATTAAATAATCAAAATAGTTCAATTTCTATGGATATTCTAATTATTATGAAATTGTAACAAATGAAAATGATGAGAAAGCATTTAATTTGTTTATTAATGCATTAGAGAAAGGTCAAATATTAGCACATTATTTTGTTGGTCAATGTTTTATGGAACTATAAAAAATGAAAAGTTAGCTTTTGAATATTATAAAAAAGTGGCTAATGAAAGTTTATCAAGTGGGCAATTAAAAGTCGGTTATTGTTATGAAAAAGGAATAGGTGTTAAAAAAAAATTTAGAAAAGGCATTTATTGGTATGGTAAAGCTGCAAATAATGGAAATATAATTACTTTAAATAATCTTGGTACATTTTATAAAAATGAAATTTTTGTTGAAAAAGATTATAATAAAGCTTTTGAATTATTTAAGCAAACAGCTAAAGGAGGATATTCAGGTGGAATAATGATGTTAGGGTATTGTTATAATAATGGTGTTGAAACTAAAATTGATAAGCAAAAAGCATTTGAATTATATCAAAATGCTGCAAGTTTAGGACATGAAGTAGCACAAAATAATTTTGCTTTAATATACGAAAAAGGTGATGTATAAGTTAGCAAAAATTAATTTAAAAAGTCTTAAAAAAGAAATCAATAGTTATTAGATTGTAAGCCATTAAATCATTTATTTATATTATTTATTATTATTTCTAAATATTTACAAGGTAGTAAATTTATTGCTTTTAGAATATAAATAAATTGTTAAAATTATTAAAATTCTGCCTATTTTGAATAATTATTTTGATATACATTTTCTTTTATACTTAAACATATTTTGTTTTTGCCATAATACCTTCCGGTTTTTAAATTTAATGTCATATTACCTTCAAGAATATAAAATACAAAAATGTCATGCTTGAATTTAGTTGAATAATTAATTGTAATATTTCATTTCCAATTTACATTTTAGTATTTAATCATTTAAAAGTTTTTCTTTTACATAATTTAATTCTCCATAATATTGGAGTTCCATACAACAGTGATAGCTTTAAATTCTCTAGTAAATAAATATTTCATAACCATTATTTGCATAAAGAAATATATCTGTCAATGCTAAAGTTTGACATATATACATAAGTCGTACTTGCAAGCAAGTTGTCTTTTAAAAAATTAATAACTTAATATGATAATATCATCGTTGTTCTACCTTACACTGTAATAGTGATAATTCACATTAGTTATACTGTATTATTAACTTTATTATAATTAATTTCTAAGGACGAAATTATAATTTTTATTATCGTATATGACAACATCCACTCATCATGGCGGATTTATGAAATACCTCAAAATTTGACCATCATGTCAAATTAATAAATATTTGACAGTACTTTAGTCACCAAATTTCTATTTAAGTCCCGAATTTATTAGTGAACAGTCAAAAATAAGCTCTAAAATATTTTTTTGTACCCAAATCTTGCGTCTAACCAATATTCCCATTACCTAACCAATTTTTCCAGGAAAAATGCTTAATGTATCTGTAAGTCAATTTTAATTCCAGAGGGTGCAGCAGAGTTTTTGCCAAATTTCATAAATCCGCCGCAATGTAGTAAAAGAATTTTAACTTTGTGCCACAAGATTAATTAATATTGAAGTAAAAATGATAGTTTTATAGGATGTAGACTTAATTTTTTAATTTATTTTATTAATTGATAACTGTGAAAAGGCGCCATGAGAAACGTTCGTATTCTAAAAATGACATGGATACGGTAATCTTGAATATCTCTCCGTAAAGTGGCACAGTAATTCATGAGCATGTAATATTTATAACATAATTAGCAAGCTATGCATTCCTTGTATAGTTAGAGAATTTATCATAAAAGTCTTGTCTATATAATATAAAGTATAATAAAAAATTTATCGCTTTATTTAACCTTTTATCGTTAAATATGATGGTAAAAGGTAAGACACAGCAACCAAATTGTCGTAAGGAAACTAAGTTTTTCTTAACTTATTCTAAATTACTATACTAAGGCGTGTGTGTTGACACTATTGTGTATTATCTAAAAAATTATATTGCAAATGTTTAAATTTATATTTATGTTGATTTTTTTATCATTTCTCCAAAAAATCTGTGCGAGTAAGATCGAATATCGGATCCCATTGCAAAAAATGTGCTTAGATAATAATTTGATGAAAAAATAGATTATATTATTTCGATTTTTCGATAATCATTATTTTTTAATCAGTCAACATAGGTACATATATGTGAAATGATTAAATGACTCATGCAAAGAAATAATCATGCATCGGAACCTCAAATCTGTTGATCATGATCACAACAGTTAGTTTTACTAATAATAACTCAACTGCAACAACTTTTAATATTTATAGCCTTTTTCACACGTTTCAATACTTGTAATTTTTAAACTTTAAATATTTATTATAATGCGTAAACTTTTTTTTTTTTTTTATTATGAACATTCCTTTTTTTTCTTAAACTTTAGATATTTATTATAACGCATAAACTTTTTTTTTATTACAAACATAAAAACATTTTAAGTCATTCAGCTGCTAGTCAAGATATTAGCTCTCTATTTAGAAACGAATAATATCAAAAAAATATGAGCCTTATTCCTAAGCAACTTTTAGTCAAACTCTTGAAGAAAAAAGTTCAAAATGAACATCAAACTTGAATATTTATTATTCCGGTAAGTGGAAATGACTAAGCTGGGATGTATAAGGGATTTGTGCACCTAGAGTGCTTCGGTTATCCTCCTCTTCCAGTAGTCTGGTTACCTTAAATGAGAAAAATATAATATCTCAAGCTATGTCGCAGACTTCTGTATGTGGGGCCCTTCCCTTTGGTGGTGGGTCTCATGTCTTATTATTAATGTAACAGTACCTCTGCACGAGTTTGATCACTCATGATATATCGTTAATGTCAGTTGATAGTAGGCATGGGGGCTTGAATCTGTCTTTTCTACAAAGCTTACTTAGAGTATTCGAGTCTTCTAACCTATTTTACTATGTATTATTTATTTTTAGATTCCATTCTTTAGCTTTTACTTTGCAGTAAGGATTGATGTGTTGTAAGATTTTTTGGTTATTAGCTTTAACTTATAATAAATCTTATTATAGTATTTACAATAAATACTACTAAATTTAAATATTTATTATTCAAAAAATATTTATTTGCTCACTCTTATATTTAATTTAAAAAAAAAGAAACCTTGTGATAAAATAATTACAATGTTGTTTGTTTGAGTTTTAGATTTACACTGTCCCAGACCCACTTCTTTTTTCTTTTTGTCCCTGTTGGGACTCCACTACCTTTGGTTCCCTGTTATGTAATTCTATAAACTAATAATATGACTTTCATATTTTAATGTTATTACACTATTTTTTTCATGTATTAAATGAATTAAATGATGTAGATGAGTTAAATTTGATAATTTGATGCCATATTATTAACATTTTATAGAAGTTAAGTGTCAAACTGGTGATTTATAGATATAACAATTACATGGCAAATAATAAATAAATTGCCAGACATTTGCCATTCATGTTAAAACCTTAGTATAAATAGTAGTTAAATTATAAGAATTATTTATGACAAACCATTTATTTAAAAATAGGAGTACAATTACATAAAAGTTTTGACCACAAATTTTTTCTCGCTACAGTAGTAATCTCATTCTTCGAATGTGACTTTTTAATAAATAAAAAATTAAATTCTTTTGTACGCCTGGAGGTTAGGTGGTAACTTATATATTTAGTATAATCTTTTTCTTTTGGTAGAATTAACATCTATTTTTGTATATCCCTCAGTTCTATGTTATATAAGAAAAATAAAATTAAACAAGATAATAAAAAAATACCAAAAAGAATTCCTGATCACAAATATAGGGTATATACATGGCGAATACGATTTATTATTTGCTTAAAAGTAAATTAAATAGTTCCTAAAAGACCACCAAACAAATCTATTCCTCCATCACCTGGTTCTTGGTATAAAATGTAAATAAAATGATGAGTATTCATGTCATAATTGTCAAGAACTATTATTCCAATACATAATGTTTGTCAGTTAATAATAATTCATATATCCTAATTATAGTAGATAAATTGGCTAATAGGTTACTAGGCGTAGTTACAGAAACGTTGTCTTTCCTGACCCCATTTTTTGTAAATCCTTTACAGTTGATTCATGCATTACGAATTAAAAAATACTAAATAAATCCAAATTTTATAAAAAGAAGTAAAGATATTAATCCATATTATCTTTTTAGTTAAATGTTGCACTCCTTTTAAAAAAAATTTCATATTCTTAATTAAGAAATAGAGATGCCTCCTGTTTGTCGTATATAATATCCCTTAATAGGAGAATTATAAAGTAAATTTTTATTAATAAATTGTAAATCTAACATTATTTGCAAAATCATAACCATTGTCATAAATTAAACTTCTTTGTTTTTCAAGAGAAAGATCTAAATTCACGCCAGAAATATTTAAAGGTGCTGTATTTTCAAAAAAATCTGATACATATAGTTTCGGAATGGTTATGTGGGAAGTTACAACAGGTTGTAAACCATTTATTAATGTTGAACATGATATTGAGCTTGTTTATAAAATTATTGATGTGAAACGACCTGAAATTACAAATGATACTCCCGAATGTTATGCTAATTTAATGAAAAAATGTTGGGATTCTGATCCTTTAAAAAGACCAACTATCGATGAAGTTTCCGATTCTGTTAAAAAATGGTATTAGGTAACTAGTAATTGGGTTTATTCCGGAATCCCTTTAAATGATCCTGTAGATTCAACTGATTTAGTTGAAACTATAAATAAAGCTGAAAAAATGAGATTATAATTAATACGATTAAAGAAACTTGGACCCGAATCTATTGAGAAAACTCATCCGAAAGCGTTCTTTACAAGTAGAGCTTTAAGTTCATTTGTTTCTAAACCTTTAACTCTAAATTTTTCGTCAAGAAATTCATCTAATTTGAGCAAGGTATATTATGGTGATATTATAAGTTTCACTAAACTTATATATTTAAATTTCTTTATAATTCTTTAGAATATATTACAAAAGATTATGAATTTGATATAAATAATACTCAAAGGTAATTATAATAACCAAAAAAAATTATTAATAATAACGTTGAAAATAAAAAAACATATATATTTTTATGTAGTTCGTCCACAAACAATATAAGTTCTGTTCAAAACTCCTTTAATTCTCGGTGTCAAAATGCTTATAAATTGTTAGAATATATTACAAAAGAATATGATTTTGATATAAATAATATCCAAAGGTAATTATAATAACTAAAAAATCATTAATAATAATGTTGAAAATGAAAAAAAAAATATTTATTTTTATGTAGTTCGTCCACAAACAATAAAAGTTCCGTTCAAAGCTCCTTTAATTCTCGGTGTCAACTGCTTACATTAGTAAACCATTGGGTAAGTTGGTAACAACTATAACTGCAAATTCTTCAAGAAAGCATAATATTGAAGAATTGAATATCGAAACTCAACACAATAGTTACATAATAATGTTTATAGTAGAATAATATTAATTTAAATTTATTTTTGAATAAATAGGAAAACATACTAAAACTGACAATTCAGATTGAGAATTTTTAATATAGCAAACCTTTTATACAAATATATGTACAGTATATACTATATGTGTATATTAAATATCACATCAACATTATAGAATATTCGTCAGTTCACATAGAGAGCATAGTAAAATGGTTGGCTATGTATGTAGGGTATGGTTAAACATCACATATAAAATTATCACGTGACCATACGTGGTACAGAATTGAACTGTCTAGGACTTCCTTATTTGGTAATAAACAATGTAGATCTGTATGGAACGCGTGTGAAATTTTGCATACCCTACATACATAGGTATCCATACACTACATGTTATCGTAACACCCGTTCACATATTTGTGAAAGTAACTTACAAATTATCACCATCAATAAGTTAAAGTTGAAACGTTTAAACTTGAGTTCTATTGATTCAATGATATTTAAGTGTACCTATATTCACTAACTAAATATATATATTGTTTATTATGTATTTCTGTCATAAAACCTGTATAAATTGTATATAATATAATATTAAAATTAATTAATTGCTTGAATAAGTTTTATCCATGTCATTATCACTAGGATTTTTAAAACTTCAGGTAAAAACCAGTCAAAGTTTTTACATTTCAATTGTATGGTACTAGTTGAAACTTTAGCCAAAGTCACAGGACTTTAAGTGAAACTTGTCACATCTTATTTTAATAATTTAGAATATCAAATATAATACAGAATATATTGAAAAGTATACATAACAAAATTATATTAATTAATAATTTATAATCAATCACATGGTAATTTGGCTATGAAACTGCAGATGAAGCCACAAAACTTTAAATTATTTGAATCTTGAATATTTGTTTTCCAAATTCTGGGTAAAGCCATAAATATCATGAAACTATTAACTAAAAAAAAATATATTGCCTAGTATAATCTAAAAATTTTTAAGCCAAATTTTTAATTATTTGTCAATCATATGATAATTTGGGCTTTGAAATTTGTCTAAAGCCACAAAACTTTGATGAGATTATTGTTGAATATATAAGATATCATTAAACATATTTATTTCAATTTATCAATAAAAATATGAATAAATCAAATTTCAAGTATTTATTTATTTGATAAGATTAAAAAAAAAAAATCATCTGCTAATATGTTATAATATATTATATATATGGCTTGCTTTGGGTGCAAAGCCTTCTCTGATATTGATGATCATAAGCCCTGTTCATTTCTAGATCGGACCGGATTGATCGCAAATTTGTACCCTAAAATAATTGGTTACTGATGCGGTCAGCGGTCAGTCAAGCCGATCTACAAAAATTGGTGTTTTTCCCTGATCGATTTTATAATAAACATAATAACAACACAACTACGTGTTTTTGCCCTATAAGCTATTATGGATATATAACCAATCCGATCAATCAAAAATTGTTCTCAATTGTAACTATGATCTGATTGGTTATACATTTTTTCGGTCAATCTGATACGATCTAGAAATGAACAGGGCTATAGTTGCACAGATTGTGAAATTTAATTTTTTTATTTAAACCAATACCAAAGAAACAGATTTCAAACTCATAACTGATAAAAAATTTTTATACATTTATATAAATATTTTCTTTTAATTCCTTTGGTTATATAAGGGAAATATTTTTATACATATTTTAAACAGTTATGTATTTTAATATTGAAATTTACATATTTAAATATTTAATCTATAATAATATTATTACATTGCAATATAAATTAATGGTCTTTACTTGTCAGAATGTTCAAAATACCTTATTATAATCTAATATAATTATATAAATTTGTTACATTCTTCAAAATTCATTTTAAATGAACACACTGATGCATGATAATCATAAGCTTTGTTAAAACTTTATGTAGTATAAACAAATTATATTATTAACTTACTTATCTTAGTGAAGAAATACAAATAAAAAGGGTCAATCTTGCTGAATCTTTTAATATGCAACTTAAGAAGGATTTGGTAGACAATTACACAATAAAGAATCACATGAATTTTGGACATTGAACTGAATAATTCTCCTATGAAAATAAGAGCTAATGTTGTTATAAGAAATATAAGAAGACATCCAGAATCTCAAAAGTCTCAAAAAGTAAAAAAAGTTACACTATGTCCATACTTTATAATTAAGTTAGCAACGAGATTTCCATCAACATGAAAAATGGATCCATAATATCACCATTACTATGATGTATATATTATAATCTTTTACTACACTAGCTACTGGATTAACAGATCAAAGAAAGTTTGTAAAGTTGTTTGGAATCAATAGGATCAAACTAATCGAAGTTAATTACAGTAAATCTCAAATGAAAGAATTCTTTCAGGATATTAGCAAAGCTATAGTTTGTATTGGCTCTTATATAACATACTACAATTGAGATCAGCTCTAATATGTATAAATTAGATTGTATTATTAGAGGGCTGTTAAAATTGGCATTTCTTAGTGTGCATTCATTTCTATTATGTTGGCATCTTTCTAATACATAATATTCTAAAAGGATTATATCACAGCTTGTTTATTGCTTTGCATACATGGATGCCAGATAGCAGGAGTTCATGTCACTAATTCTGCCAAATCCAAATTGAAAACAAATTAGATCATTAACTAGATCATATTAACTCTTTTCTGGATTTACTTAACTCTCACAAAACTCTATTTGGAACCATGCCTTTTAAACTCTAAATGTTATTATTGGAGGAATTTCTGACATTCACCTACCCTAAACAAATGAAATTTCTTTCCTCTTTCATGCAAGATTATCCATTTGCCTAAAAATATAGGATGAGGATTCTCTTACATTTATTATATTTATAACATATACTATATTAGTATATTTTATAGCCTCATTTTCTGTTTTACACCATCTTTAATAAAAGTAGGCAATTTTACAATAATTTAAAGATATGAGTATAAAAATTCTAATTGATAACAAAATATATTCACATAATATAATGACAAATTGGAAACATGTTTTTAGCTTCAAACAATTCACAAATACTCATCATGAATATAACTATTTAAGAAAAGTAATCAAAGATTAAGCAAACAGCAATATCAAAGGTGAAGTAAATGATAATTTAGTTTTACAAATTATGATAGATCTGCTACATCCTAACAAAAGTCCAAAACTTGTTTTCAAGTACGAAAAAGAATCAAAAACAGTTTATTGTTTTTATTGCTATAAAGAGCATTTGGTAACAAATTGTCCTGAAATCCTGTCACAAAATAAAGGTTTGTAAGTCTTGCAAAAGTCAAAGATGTATGCTAATTTGAAAGTGGATATTGTACATAATAAGGTTCCTGAGATGCTCTTAAATGGAATTGCCTGTAAACAGGGTTGGATAAGTAAAATGGTGAGATTGTTTAATCAGACATTTTAAACCAAGTTATTTCAAGCCAATGAAAAAAAAAATACTATTTATTACATGGATAATGGATCTTAAGTCATGATTTCAAAATCCTTGATATTCCCAATTATATTGAAAAATTATACATAGAAAGCAGTATAAGGAAAATACCCCATAAGAAGGCTTGCTTCCTTAATAACCTCCTTCTCAACATCAGCTTCCTCAAATAATGAATAGTACACATCAGAAGGTATGCAAAAACTAACTGGTTAGTTCCAATAGATAGGTTCTTTTAAGGAACTGTGCTGTTTACCAAGCATAATAAGTAAAGTAATTGATGAACTGCTGATAACTTAAAAAATAACATATGTGTAAAACAGAAATATATTTAAATATAATACATATGCAATAAAATTATCCATATAAAAAAACAATTGGGCTAGCAGCAAGGTGGTCAAATTTTATACAAAGACAACCATATAGTGTTGCAGGGCCAAACTCTCTTTGGCATAATGATGGGACACATAGTTTAATAAGGTGGAAATTTATGATACATGCATTTATTGATGTTTTGAATAAAAATGAATATAATAGGATTTAAAAATAAGATGACAACATAAAAGCAACCTATATTCCAAAATGACAATGGCTAAAATGATAATAATATATTGCTTTTATAATTGATATAAAAACAAGATGGAACTCATACATCTTATTTAATAATATAAGTAAGGGAACATATCTGATTAAATGAATTAGTATGTCCAGCAATCATAAAGTTCAACTCAACTGTCTCATAGTAGCCAGCCATTACTAGGAATTGGTAAACCAAATATAGTTATATACTACAGAATGAAAACAATAAAAGTAGAATCAATATATGTAGAAGATGCATATGTCTCATACTTTATTGCTATGGATTATATTGAATGGATTAGTTAAAAGTATATAAGCTTTCTTAAATACCTTTGATTGTATTATATATTATTATAAAAAAGTTAATAAGAAAAGCAGAAGGAAAAAGTATGAATCAGTAGTCACTGATAAAAACCCATTTCTTCTTAATATTTTAATCCATGAGTGGGTGTAAAAATATAAAATATTATTAATTATATAATAAAAACTGTTAAATATATTATGAACCTGACAATAGAAAATTAATTAAGGTGATATCAAGATATTGCCCAAAATTAATAATAAAGTTAACTATGGAAGTTGACCATAAAAACTTGGAAAAAATGACCAATATTTTTTCAAGTTGCATGCAATTGAAGAAATTATTTCTTACAATAAATGCTAATATATTACCCAATGGGAATGATGGGTTAGTGAAAATATATATATGCAAAATAGAAATAAAAGAAAAGGAGATTTATGGATATAAAGAAATATTGAAAATAGAGAAAATACTTAATTATATATATTTATGAAAATCTGATGCCAGCAATTTAATTATAATGAAGACATGAAATGAATAATAATTTTTATATATAAAGAAAACTTTAATAGATAAACTGTAGATAAACATTTAATATAAATTGAATTTCTAAAATTATAGGCTAAACAATATCAATTTATGAATATCTTTACAAAATTCCATATTTCAGCTCATTTAACTTATGAAATAATGATATTTTCAATGATTTTAATATATTAAAATCAAAAATAATGGTGCTCAATCTATTTAGGAACTACTTCATTATAATAAATAATTTATTTCTTTCATATAATAGAAGATAATGAAAACATGTCTATAAAAAAATATAGATTATTGTATTAAATACAAAGACTAAAAAAAAAATAAAGTAATTCAACTATGAAATCTTGCACTTGCATAGCTTAAGGATCAATTACCTTCCAAAAAGACTATATTAGTAATACCATTAGAATATTCCAAATTTTGCTACCAAATGTTGTAATTTTTGATCCAGTTGAAAATCCAAATTATAAATAAGTGTTATAATATACTATTATAATAATATAGGATTTTAAATAGTAATTATTTGAATATTGAATATTGCTTGTGATGAAGCAAGTATCTGGAAGTTTATTTTAAGATTATTTTAAGTAATGCTTCAAAAGACATGTGCAATGCTTTAATTATTATGGATATGGTATTTTTTAATTTAGGTATAAATTTTGTGCTTCATTTTGAAGGGTGGTGACCATAATATTTTTACTGTCCCATGATCTTTGTTATCAAATCTCTCTCACTAAATTTTGAGTTTTCACAAAAAATAATTAAAAATTAGATAAATTTTTATCTTTTCTTTTCACTTTACTTCCAACCCACTAGTATTTGGAAAAACTGGTCATCTATGCAATACCAAACAGTAGGCCCTTGAAAGGAACACAAACCAAAGTCTATGTAAAGTTGAGTTATTAGTCTCTCAAATGTGGCCATCAAATGAGTGGACACAGGTGACATTGATCCTATAAAGAAATTTGTTATCAATTTAAAAGAAAATCATGAATTATGGGATTGGGATAGGCTGGAAATTTATTGGAAAATTGCTGTAAACCCTTTTCTATAAAAGTCAAATAATCTGGTAATCTAATTAAGATCTTTTTCATCTTCCTTCTTTTTCCTCTGACATCCATGGTTTACAAAAAGTACAATAACCAGAGAGCTATGTCCAAGGAGTGCATTAGGTTAACCTGCAAGAAAAATAAATGTAATTCTCAAAAAATCATAAATGATTTTTTATTGCAAAACAAAGAAAGAAAAGGAAGAGGGAAAAGAACCACAAAATTTATCTCAAAGGGCAGTTAGATAGTGTCAGAATTTTTCTTCAAAATAAAGAATTTCATCAGGAAATAAGTCAGTTATATCAAGAAGTTCAAGAACTCCATGAAGAAGTTCAAATTCAGGAAGATTTTTCAATTATTAGGTCTTCTAAGGAGTTAAAAATACAAGAACTCCAACAGCAAGTACAACAACTGCAACAACAATTATTGTTGCTTTAAGAGTAACTTCAAGATAGAGGTTTTGTCACATGACAAATTAGTTGTACAATAACAAGCTCCTCCTCCTTCTTCTTTTACCAATTCTGAGTATTATCAACTTGTCGTGAAGAATGAGATTTTGTTGAATGAAGTTTATGAAACAGATGAGTATATCCAGCAACTGTGAAATGAAAGGATAAATGAATTTTTAGCATTTTGTTACCAAATAATAATTTTAAAGAGGATTGTAGTCGATTGTATCATGAGAGAAATACTGCTCTCCATAGGGCTGAGGGAATGGCAGCTTTACTTAGAAGTAGAACTAGTTCACAATATCCTTATTATTCTTGGATTCTCCTTCCTCCATATAATATTTTCTTTTTACATTTTCCTTACTATTATATAATCTTATATTATATATAATATTTATTATATAACAAAATAATAAATGATAAATATTTTTTTCATAAATTTTCTGGGCATTGAATCGCATATTCACACTGATCATTCTGATCAGTTTGTTCAATATAAAAACTTATTTGATTTGTCAATCATTATTGATTTCTAATTTTGTCAATCATTCATGATTAATTTATCGATTTTATGGATTATCCATCAGTAAATTTTTCGGCATATGGATACCTAAAGATTCTGAAAAATCATCCAATTAGGAAGGATCCATAAAGAACCTTCCCCAGCTCTGAAGGGTCCCTAAAAAAAATTTTTTTATAGAATCCTTAAAGGTTTAAAAGAATCCTTAAGGATATAATTTATAATGATTTTTATTTATTAGTTGCTATATATATTAGTTTATTATAAAGATTTGTAATTTATATTTGAAACATGCAATCTACAATATTTATACTAATACAATTATATAAATTAATTTGCATTATTTACAATATATACTAAATAATAAAAATTTTAGTTAATTTCCTCCTGATGTGTAAAATCACCATTACTCTGATCATTGCCTTTATTATTTTCATTTACTGAGTCACCATCTGTTTCGTCTTCACTACTTTCACTACTAGTAACTTCATGGTAATTCCCAAGTTCTTTAATTATAATAGATTTGGTAGTATCTACCGAGATTTCTTTAGAAGTAGAAAGATAATCCTACAATATTATTTAATATAAAATATATTGTACACCAAATAATGGCATTATAATCATTACATACCAAATAAACTTCATATCGTTTTCACAAAAAATTATCAGCAATCGATATTTTTGGATGATTTGGATTTAATACAACTTTACATACAGCTAAAGTAAAAGCAGTATCTTTTTCGGAAGTCTTTTTTTTGCCCCATGCTCTATTCTTTATCGGTTGAATATATAAAAGAGAACCATCATTATCAACTTCAAATAAGCATTGAAATGCTCTTTTAGTTTTACATGATTTTTTAAATTCATGAATAGCTTCAGCTGAAGCAGTTGTATTTATTTGAGTCAACCAGTCATCACCAAAGATATCAAACATTGCAGCACAAATATCTTTGGCTTTATCACAACGGCGACTTTTAATAATTTCATTGCACTAAAATAAAGATAATTAGAATTCATAATTTAATATTAATGTAATAATATGTGAATAAATAAAACTTACTAGTGGTTCAATTCGTCCTGAATAGATATGCATCCATTGGGGTCCATGTTTCTCAATATAACCAGGTTTATCCTGTTTGAGTATATCTTCAAAACCCTTTTGAAATGCAACTTGATCCAGATAAACACCGAGAATAGGTAATTGGAACTTGCACGTTTTTGATGCTAAATTCTAAAAAATATTAAAATGTGTATTAATTAAATTTGTTGAAAAAATAAATAAATAACAAATTATATATACCTTCCAATAAGAATTTTCAGGAATCATTAATTGATCAATTTTTTCTGA
This sequence comes from Oehlia diaphana, assembly GCA_003833135.1. Lineage (NCBI taxonomy): Eukaryota > Fungi > Glomeromycota > Glomeromycetes > Glomerales > Glomeraceae > Oehlia > Oehlia diaphana. Next base: position 880 of record QZLH01000961.1, on the reverse strand, counting down.
AATTCCACTTAATTGCTCTTTAATTTCTTTATAAAACACGTCTTGCTTATTTTTGATATCATACACCGTTTGAAATAATTCCTTATTTTGATTCAAGCAAGTTTTTAAACCTTCTAGAGATGGTGATTTGTTATAAAAAAATCAAATAAAAAATTAATTAGTATATTTACAAATTGAGATCGAAAAGCTTTCTTCGTCTTACCATTATTTTTTTTTAACGGTAGCGCAATTTTATTTGTATTATCCACGTTGTTATCTTCAACATCTTCAGTATAATTTATTTCACTATCCTCCTGATCTTGTCTTGATTTATCGGGTTCATCAATAATAATAATAGGATCATGTTGAATTGGATTTTTTTTCTGTCGCTTAGCTTTTTGTTAAAAAAATGATTAGTATATTTAATTAAATTAATTCCCATTCTCGTTAACTCCTTAATATTTTATATTTTAAATAAACTAATGAATATTACCTTTGCCACAAGAAGCTAACTTTGTGGCAATCTTATCCGCTTCACTTGTTACTTTTTTCTTGGAATTGCCAACAGTTACATTTAGTTGTCTTGCTGTTTCTTTTAATACTTTTTGAGCAGCAGGTACTATTATTTAAAAAAAATTTACAGTAATTTATTATTATAATATTAATTATTTCATCAAATATATTAATTACCTTTTCATTTAGTAGTCATTCTGATTTTACTTAACTACACTTTTAAAAATTGAGTTAATAATATTTTTTAAAAAAAAAATTTTGAGGCAGAACGGGAGTAGTTAAAAAAAAAAAGTATAAAAAAAAGTATAAATAGTATAAATAGTATAATAATTATATTATTAATATAAACTAATACTGTAATACATACGTACACATTATTTCTATTTCC
>QZLH01000959.1:31903-43020 GCA_003833135.1 Oehlia diaphana | reverse complement strand
ATCCCTATCCCTATCCCTATCCCTATCCCTATCCCTATCCCTATCCCTATCCCTATCCCTATCCCTATCCCTATCCCTATCCCTATCCCTATCCCTATTATCTAAAATGCTCTCCTAGTCTTCATGTATTAGAATCTATCTATCCTTGCTAATAAATACTTTCTTAAATCATCTCATCTGTAATCTTTCGAATCTTTTTGGAATCAGCTTTTAGTTCAGAAGTAAATACAGATAAGGGTACAACTTCATATGTAACTACTGGTGTAAGTTCAGATATAGGAATCACTTGAATTTGCATCTATGGTTGCTCTTTTAGTTTGCAAGCAAACTTCCTATTTAGATACTTTACTCGATTATGAGTCTTTTTAAAGTCATCTTTTCCACATCTAGGGCAAGATAAAACCATTTTATTGTAGATGTGTATATATTCAATTGTTTGTATTACTATATACATCAAACTTTATTTAAATTAAAAATATTTTTTATTCCTACTTTTACATTATGTGATTCAATGCCTTCCTACCTGAATGAATCTTGATGAAAAAAATACACCTGGTCGAAGAAAATTTACACCTTTCCAAAATTTTTCACCTAAAAGCATGTATAGCAAGATGAGCTTAATATATTTATTTAATGTCTTCTTATATGAACAGAAAAAAACGTATAGCAATGAAGGCTTAAAAACTAGTTAGCTTTACATTCTGGTATACAAAATTTACACCTGATTGAGGATAAATTTACATCTTTTTAAAATTGTACATTTAGAAGCAGCACCAGTTATGAATAGCAGGATGAATTTAAAATAATTATTTAATGCTTTCCTGTATGGTTAAAAAATAATGTATAGCAGGGTAGGCTTAAAAACTAGTTAGCTTTACATCTCGATATACAAAAATTTACACCTGAATATACATCATAAAATGACAATTTAAGGATTTTTCGTATAGTAAAAAAATGATGGAAAAATGTATAGCAAGATGAGCTTAAAAGCCAAATTGGTTTGCATCCTGGTATACAAAAATTTACACCTATCCTTAGGACAGGTGTAAATTTTTTACCATTGAGAACTAAGTGAAATCATTCTGAACTTAAATCTAAGATAACATAAAAAATGGTATGAAGAAAGAGCTTACAGAAGCATACCACTACAAGAACGATCATTTTGTTCTCGTTCTTTCTGTAGTATTTTAACAGTAAGAAATATAACATAATTTTTGTTATTTTAGAATCAAGCTAAATGTCTCATTAAAGTTAAAAATAAGATATACTTTTAGGATTTCATGATAACGAAGGCTTGAAAGGATAGTATAATTTTTACTATCCTAAAATCAATCTAAATATTTCATTAAGGCTATAAATTAGTTATACTTTTGGACTACCATATGAACTATGGACGTCATAAATGATAACAAAAAAAAGTATAGCAATAAATGACTCCAAAATGGATTGAAGCCTTATTTGATAGAAAAAAAATGTATATTTAGAAACCATCTGATAGGCTAACGGAGGGTGAGCAGTAGGGTGTTTGCATCAGAACCTCCATTTTGCCCTACTAGGACTAATCAATTTGATATGATATTGATGTTAGTTATATTTGTTAACAATAATTTTAGAAATTTAATAGTAGCAGTAGCTATTTTGAAAGATGAAACAAAAGCAACATTTTTGTGGACTTTACAAGAATTAAAAAATTCCTGTAATATTATACCAATTACCTTGTATTCTGATACTGATCTGGCCTTAATATCAGCCATGAAAAAGAATTATTTAGAAACACATCATTTTCTTTGTATTTTTCATATAGAACTGAATTTAAGAAAGAAACTGAAGGGAAAATTGCAATACCAATTTGAACCTTTTCATACTAAATTTTTAGCAATACGTAATTCTTTATGTCCTAAAAAATTTGAAATAGAATGGGAAAAGCTTATTAATAAATTTCCAGCTTGCAAACACTATTTTACTAGAGTTTTATACCCTTGTAAAAAAAGTTGAGCGAGTTTGCTATTAACCAAAATTTTACTGCTGGAATTCAGAGTACACAACACGTAGAAGTAACTAATAGAATAATTAAAGAAAAATTAAATAGGTCTTCATGTTTAACTGATGTTAGAGAAATTCAAAAAGTATTTGACCAACAATTAAAAAAAGCAATATTAAGTGAATGTAAGAATGAAATTCCAACAAGAAGAATACCTTCTATAATGGATAAATACTTTCCAAATCTTGATAAAATTTTACGTAAATACTTAACACCTTAAATTCTTCAAAAGCAACGTGACCAAATGGCTCAGTCATTATGTTATGATACAGTATTAATTAAAGATTGGCAATCACTTCTAGAAGTAAGTTTAATAATTAATAAGAAATGAAAGTTAGAGATAGTTATTAACAATTAAAAATATTTTCTTTTTTTCTTTATTGCTGTTTTCGAATTACTGAGAACAGTATAAATGGAAAAAATAAAATAAAAAATGATTTTTTTTAAAAACCTGCGAAAACAGTAAATTTTATTGCATTTTAGATAAAGAAGGTGCGATTATAACCTGAAAATGTTAATTTTAGAGCAGAAAACTTAATTCTTTGGCAAGTTTACATATAAGCGACTTTTGAGATTTTATGTAATCTAAAAAGTTTTCTATAAGTAAACTTACCAAAAGTTGGACTTTTCATTCTAAAATCAAGATTTTCATATTATAATCGCACCTTCTCCTTCCAAAAATGCAATAAAATTACTGTTTTCATGGGTTTTTAAAAAAAAATATTTTTTTATTTTATTTTTCCCATTTATACTGTTCTCAGTAATTTGAAAACAGCGATAAATAATGGATGATTCTTATCAACAAGAAATAGCTAGAAAGGATGACTATGACCAACCTCAATCTTTATTTTCTTTATTAGTAGAGAATATACCTTATAATAATATTCTATAGGTATGGAAAGTAACAAGACATTGTGGACAAAATTTAGAATCACAATATATTATTCTTCTTAATGATGGTTCACATTTATGTACTTGTCTTTGGCTTATTAACAGAGGAATTATATGTAGGCATTTTTTCCAAGTTATGTCTTATTCAACTAATGCACAATTTCATATATCACTTATTTCATACCGTTGGTATAATAATAATAAGTATAATATTGAACAGCATTAGAAAAATATAGCATTATTTGATATTGAAAAAAATAAACTACCTGACGAGTCAGAATAACTCTCATTTCAACATCTTATAAATTTTAGACAGACGTCTAATGTTATACAATTGCAAGGTCCCAAACAAAAATATGGATTTGGCATGGAATATGCTAAAAAAGCCCTTGATTTGGCTGTTCGGACTGATAATGTTAATGAATTTGTTGATTACTTTACTGAAACTTGGAGTTCACGAGCGACATCGATTCGACATCGAAACTGCATCGAATCTATAACGTATCAATATATTTAACATAAATCGAATCGATATCGTTAAGTTAGTTTTTACTGGACCGATTTAATATCGATTCGTTATGATATCGCAGAAATATCATTCTAATAACGATATGACATTCAATATGATATTAAATCTATATCATTTTAACATAGGGTTGATATTAAAATAACATTCGCAAGAGGATTTTTCACAAACAAAACATTGAATTGATGTTATAACTGCATCATAGTGATATGAAATCGACATCAAAATAACATTCGCAATCCATAAATAAACATTGAATCAATGTCATAACTGCATTATAATGGTACAGATTGAGATATTTAATTGATATCGTAATGATATTAAAATGATATTTATTGATATAAAAATTTATTTTAAATATAAATTTTTTAAATTACATTCAGTTAATTTTATTACGCATTTTGTTAATTAATAAATATAATAATATGCTATTCTAAATATTCTAACTACTTGTTGTTAATGGTGTGAAACATTGTTCCAGTTGGTTCAATTCCAACAAACAACTAACAAAAATTCGTGAAAAATGATATAAAATATTCATCAGAGACCTACAAAAGAAGAAAATAAATTAAAATGTTAGTAACACTTTGTTTGTTAAAGAAAAAACACAAAAAAAGTAATATTAAAGGTAAACATTACCCTTAGTACAGTCATGTCATGCAAGGCCTAAAGAACATTATTAGCAAATGTTCATTAAAGAGAATAAAAAGAAATTTTGAAGCATTTCCTTTGAAATTCTTCGAATAAAAAACCTGGAACCTAAAGTAAAAGAAAAAATTAATGTCAGTATAACGATCATTAAAAAATACAAAAAAAATTAAATTTCAAAGTTGTTACCTTCGAAATGTTTGAGATGGAAGTTTACACCTTGGCTTTCTGGACCTAAAAAAAAATAACGAATGTTAGTAAACGTTCATTAAAAAAAAGTAAATAAAATAAAATAAAATTTTGAAGTTACCTTTGAAATTATAGAAGTTCTGAAGCCTTAAAGCTGTAGACCACCTACAAAAAGAGGAAACATGAAACGTTACCAGTTCACTTTCCTTTGAAATTCCGTTTTCACTCAAGGAAGCCCATAAACCTACAAAAGAGAAAATTGAAACGTTAGTCAATGTTTCAGTTAAAATATTAATTTCAAAGTTTATTACCTTCGAAATTAAAGACTGAAATTACACTTACGATTTCCCGGATCTACAAAAAAATGAACGTTAGTTTATGTTCATTGAATAAATTTAATTATTTTGAAAGTATGCGAACTGAAGTTCAGGACAGTGTTGATACATCCTTAAATTTACTTTTTGCATTTTTTTGTGATGCTGTTGCTAAACTCGTAGTTTCACCTCTTGATGTTAAACGAACATTATCAGATTCATCGAAGTAAGAAAATATATAATTTTGTAAAGGTTACCTATCACATTTAAATCTCTGAAAACCTGGTCAAAAATTGCATTCCATACGTGACAATTGAACTAAGCCTCAAGTTTTGCGTCTCCCATACTTCCACTTTGAATTTCTCGAACTCTAAAGAATAAATTTAGTCAGATCTACATATGTGTCTAAAGAGCTATAATAATAACTACAGAAATTATTTATAAAGAACAGAAAATACTTACAATGAATATAAAGCATAGATTATGTAATCCTTATCGTAATAATTTTCATCATCTTCTTTATGATCTCTCAAATCTCATTCAAATTCGTCTATAATTGAAAAAAGGGATTGGTGGCTTTGTTCAATACATATCATTAACATGTAAATGAATTATTACCTTGTCAATGAATCCAAGTAGAAATTCAGCAATTTCGTCTGATACCTGAGAACTGGTGGCATAATCAATTTCATCAATTTCTCTATCGTTGAAATGCGATGAAATTAATTCATCATCAACTTTTGGTGTTCTGAACCTACAAAAAACAAGAATGAACATTAGTTAATAACGTTCATCAAAATAAAGTCTTTTTCTTCAAAGTTTGTCTTCAAAATAGATTTAAAGCCCGTACCCTAGTAATTTAGATCTACAAAAAAGAACATTCATTAAAGTAAATTAATAACAACAAATATTTTTTGAAGGTAATACCTTTGGAATGGAATTTAGGAACTGTTCTAAACTACAAAATAAATAAATAAATATAGCCATAATACCTTCAAAATAAAAATGATTAAAAGGCTCCAGTCATTTTACTCCTTCTCGTCTGGCAGTCTATAAAAAAGAATATTAGTTAATGTTCATAATAATAATTTGGAAGTTTAATTTTTAATTTACCTTGAAGCCACATCTAGAAAGTTTATGTTTACAATAGAAAAGAATCAAAATTATTTTTTTCTTTCTAACCTACAAGAAACTAAACAAAACCTTACAAGTAAAAGGTAAAACACGTATTTACATACCCACTTAATAGCTCTATCTATTATTAAAACGTTAATATAGTTACTTAAATTAAAAGTTTTTGATAAATAAAAATGAGGGTTACGGTTACTTGTATTTTTGAAATAAACAAATAGCTATTTTTAGATGCATATGATAAACTAATTTTTTATTGGTCATTTTTTTTTATGTTGATCAACTTTGAAATTGCGAATACTTCAAATATTTTTACACAATAAAATGTTTAGAAACTTATAACAAGAATTTTATAAGTAGCTTATGCAAAAAGTATTTTTTAGTGGAATACTTACATCTTAATTTTATTGTAACTTTAAAAACAAGAGATTCCTAGCAATATACATTATATGATTATCTTAAGATTCATTAGTTCAACATCAAAGAATTGAATACTAAATTAATATTTAACATAACCATCTTTTATATCTTTACCATTGCGAAATATATTTGTAGGTGGGTTTATTCTGAAGGATATAATGAGATTATTGTTTCTTGATTACATATCATAATTTAATTTTATTTAATTTCTTAAACAGCGGTAATCAGTGAAGAATATGATGAATTTTTTAAACGATGCACAATGGAGTCAGCTAAATTGCAATCAAGCTAGCCTAATAGATAAAGCACAAGATTTCGATTGGGCTATCACATGAAATGCACTATGGGCATTTCTGATAAAACTTTTAAACAATTTATTACCCGTAGGTCAACAACTTAGAAGATGCAAAACCACATCTTTATAGCTCCTACAACGGTCCAATGTGCAACATGGAAGACAAAAATATCCAATCACATCTAGAATTAGGTTGGGTGAAGGGGGATGATTATATTATGGAAAAGGTAGATGATACAGTAGTTGATTAAATAGTTACTTAAATAGTTACGAATGTATAATATGATTTGTTTATAGATAGCCAGTATTTAGTAAACTCATGGGTATATTTGGTATATTTGCAGGTGAGTAGGATGTAAATTATTTAATATAGGTATAATTTTTGTAATTATTCTTTTAAATAAGGAACAAAGTATAATATATAAAAAAAAAAAAAATTTAAACAGCGGTAAAATGAAATTTATTTTTTATATAATTAGTGTTTTTTGTATCATGTGAATCCTTACACATGTCACCAATACAATCATGTACAAAATGAACCTTATTTACTAAATCTATTACGGAAATGGGAAAAACATGTCGCCAACGTTTCCAGCCCAGCCGATATATTGGACAATCAAATTTTGTTTGTGAAGTCTCTTCAAACCAGTTTACAATCATGAATGCATACAGTTTTTCATTATTGCCCCGATGATTAAAGATTGCTTCTACAATGGTATAGCTTTCATTGTAAACCTCTTCCTGTATTGTCACAACATCTCCAATATGCAACTGTTGTTTTACAAAATAACCCTGATCATTTTCACAAATGTAAGTTGCAATCTCATAAAAAAATACCATCTTGTGTATTAATGCTGCTGAAAGTTCCATATCAATATATGCTTGCATTAATTCTGATCGAAATAATGAGCTATTAATATCTATCGAAATACTAGCAAGCCGTTGTGATTGATGTGGTATTTGTTTTTTTAATGATAATTTTGTAATGTAATCAACATTTGTACATACTAAATAAACAAAAAAAATGTATTAGTAAAATTAGCAAGTCAAATCACAAAAATTGCAATAATAATTGATTTAAATACCTTCTGTTTCACCGTTATCATCTTTTAGGCATTCTTCTACAATAAACCAGTCACTCATAATTCGAGCAAGATTTCCTGATAAATCTGTAAACGCATTGCTTGACTGGGAAAGTCTTGGATCAATACCACCATCAATTAAGTGACGTATTGCAAAAAGAGTTGTGTATCTTTTTAGCAAATCTAATTCAATATTTTTTCGATTTGTATGTGGTACAATGCCTTTAAAAATTTTATGTACAATTTCTTTTATACCAACAGCAGAGTTCAATAATGTTGCATATGTTTTGGCATTTTTTAGTAAATGAAAACTTGCGTGAAGGTTTGGCAAATTTACAAAATCTTCAAAAACCTATTAAGAAATAATTCATTATTAGTATATAATAAAATAATAATAAAATAATAATAAAATATTTGTATTTATAATATGAATTACCTGTGAAAGAATTTCCATTTCTTTTTTCAAACATTTTTGCAATAAAATATAATCATCATTATTATATGACTTTTTAAATATAAGTACCATTATTTCTGCTACTACTTTCCAACATGTTACAATCATTTTTATAGCAAAATCAGCTCGAGTAATATTACATCTATTTTGTATTGTTGTTAAACTATTATTTTTGATATAATTAGAACACAAAAACCTATTGATTATAAATGGCATTACAGTTCCAAGACGAAGACAGTCTGACATCATAAAGCTTTCATGATGCCAAACTGGATTGGGAAGTTTTTGCCATTGTCTTGGATATTCAAAATTTTTCCAAGTTGTTACAAATGCTTTTTTACCATCATTGGAAAGTAAATTAACAGTTAAATTTAATAACCGTTGAATTTTTCCAGCTGTTAAATGATAAACATCTTGAGGGGTCTGCAAGTGTCTTTCACGTATTAAAAGATCTAAAATTGATCTTTTATTTCTTAAACCATACTCTGTTGCAAACTTTTGCTGATCTGTTACTGTTATTATAGTTTCCATTCTATTATATAATTCATCTGTTATATGATGATATCATGCAATTAATGGAATATCCAAGTCAGCTGAAGTTAAATTTTCTTTTATTACTTGACAAAAATGACAGCCCTTTATAGCCTCATGCCTTTTAATACAAGCGAGATCATTTCCTTGTAGCAGATCAGCTGTTACTTGTCCAAGACTTACAATTATTAGGCAGCGTATTTCATTTATCTCAAAAACTTTACCCTTCTCTAATTGTTGTATTTCTTTAATAAATGGCTTGATAAAGTCATCAAAATCCCCTCTAAAAGGAACGAACCTGAGTACAAAATGGTTTTTTAATTGTTTTCGATCATTAAATATCATATTTCCAAATTGTAAATATACACCACCAAGTGAATGATATATATTGCGATAAGTGCCAAAATCATTATAATAAAGATCTAAAAAAAATTTATAGACTGGTAAAGAATTATCATGATATTGAATTGCTGCATATTCAGATGGATGTTTGTAATCTAATAATACTGATCTAGATTTCTAACGATTATTGTGTTTATATAATATCTCACTTATATACTTATTTGCACTATTACTATTCTGACCTACAGTAATTTTTTGAATAATTGCCTGTGGTTCTAACAAAATAATGGCATTATATTCATTACGATCAAGTAACCAAAGTGCACCATCACGAAATTGTTGTTGTCTTATTATAGTGTGAAAACCTTCTGGTAGTTCATCAAATATAAGAACACGTTGAATTTTTAATTTCTTAATATTATTTTCAAGTATTATAGCTAAAATCCGTCCAATTTTTTTTCTATTAGCTTCCTTGTAATATACATAATCACCAATTTGATATGATACTATATGTATAATAAAGATTTAGTATAAATATATTATTTAAGAAAATTAAATAACTAAATATCATAATATATACCATGATTAATTACAATAGTTTCTTGACCAAATTGAGGTGATTCTCCTCAAAGATCACCATGCCAAAATTCTGATTTTTCTTTTACCTCAAATGCAGGACCAAAGTACATTTTGTTAAATAAAGAACGATTATTAAGAACATACCAGATGATATCAGAAACAGATAAATAATAAGCTGGTTTACTAGTACAAGTTGTTGATGGTGTTTTTTTAGTAGAGATTTTAACACAACATGATCGAATAGAAATAAGTGGTAAACGATGTCTCCATTTTCGAAATCTCCGGATATTTGTTATAATATCATTTATACAAAACTGAGAATGCTGCAATATATCAATCAGTTCATCATAAGCTTTGTTGAAATATTATGCTTATGAACCCAACAAAAAAGTAATGCTGCTGTAATACTTTCAAAATATGGCCAAAAGTTTCCATTATTATTTGGTAGTTCATTTTGTTTTAATGCTTCATCTATAATGCATTCATCTATATCTTCATAGTTTTCATTATTATCACCTTCATAATTTTCATTATCATCGCCTTCATAATTTACATTATCATTATCTTCATCATTTCTATTATCATCACCATAATTTCCATTATCATTATCTTCATCATTTCCATTATCATTATATTCATCATTTCTATTATCATTATCTTCATAATTTTCATTATCGTAATCTTCACCATCATTTTCATAATTTTCATCATCATTGTCTTCATAATTTTCATCATTGTCATTTCTGTTATCATCATTTATATAATTATATTGCTATCGTTATATTGAAAGTTCATACTATTAGCTTCATTATGTTTACTAGATGATTGTATTTTATGAGCGAAACGATTTCGAACTCGACGTTTTACAGAAATGGAATGAATATATCTTTTTCTCATGATATTTTAAATAAAATATAATTTGAATATTACAAGAACTTTCAGAAATGTAATTTGAACTTTCGATAGATTGATTAGAATATAATTTTATTACTTTATAATAACATTTTGATTATCATTACATACCAAGATTGTCTGTGTGCACATTTTTGTGATATCATATGGATTTTATACACGTAAACATTTTTTAGTAAAAAAGAAAGTTAAAAGCGTGAAAAAAATATTTTTAGATTATTTTAAGGAGTTAGTAAATTGTAATACAAAATGTACTGTGCAATGAGAAGATATATAGTTAAATATTGCAGATTAACCATTGCGGATTAATTACGTCATTGCAGAATATTCGGATTGCAATATTATAACCAAAATACTGTAACCGCAATTAGTTAGTTGCGGTGTTATTTTTATCTACAATATAATTATACGTTACGTAGTCTATAATATTTTGAAAAAATTCGGCAAGCATTCTATTTATTCTATTTATTACCAATAGTCTGTTTATTATTATTACAGCTTAATACATCTATACATTTCAATTTATGACTATCCCTATAAAAAAAGAAAAGACCAATCACATATAAATAGAATATGATGTATAAGTTAATAAAATAAAGTTTGATCTTTAATTATCTTTAATTATCATATATAAGAATCATTATTCATATGGGCTGATTTTTGGAATTAAGTTAATTAAGTTTATATATTTCAAAAAACAGCAAATGTAAAATATTAGTTATATAAGAATGATGAATCTTTATTGACTGATGCAAATAAAAT
>QZLH01000958.1:25301-50295 GCA_003833135.1 Oehlia diaphana | reverse complement strand
TGTATATTTCGGGAAAATGTTCAATTCAGAAATTTGGCATTCAGGCAAATGACTTCAGGAAAAGAGATATTCAGGAAAAAGGCATTCAGGAAATCGTACTGTAACCCTAAAAATCTAAGCAATTTGGATAATTTCATGTTTTTTGAGGCTATAAATTCTGTGAATAAATTTCTTTATAGGGAATAATTTACAAATTCAAAACATTTTGCCACCGTCGTTCCGCGATTTATCAATTTTTCAACCCTCACCCTCACTTTCACTTAACTATCAAAAGACATCTTGATAAATGTAAAGAAAAATCTAAAAAAAATGATAGAAATAGCTTAGTCATTGAGCATAAATTCGAAAATTTAAATTTATTTGAAAAATCTACACATTTTTATGAAAAAAACACACGCATAATAGTAAATTACATAATACTAAATACTCAGCGAATTACTAATAACTTTCGGAAATAAATACGTTAGCTAATATAATAATAACCGGATTTTGTTAGTCCAGTTAACGAAAACGATAATTAACGAATTATTATTTTTTTAAAAAAAAGTTCGTGATGTAAAGAAATAAAAAAAAAGAAATGGTGTTTACGGCTGTAATGAATAAACAACATCGAATTAATTAAAATTAAAGAATTTCATATTGTATGGCAAACACATATTTAAATCTACGAAAAAAATAATATCACGTTTTTCTAGAAAAGTTAAGTTGAAGATTCGATATTAATAATGGGATCTAATGGACGGCTATAATATATGGCTTTTTCGTGACACGGTAAAATATTATAATTTAATCTCTCTAAATTTGTGAATTTAATTTCTTCAGCAGTATCAAATTGTTCTAATAAATCGGATGTATTAGGATTATCGCAAACTGCTGAGACCCAATCTTCTAAACACTCGCAAATTTTGGATGCTGTTGGTCTATTTGATGGATTGGCATCTAAACATTGTGACATTAGTTTATTAAAAACAGGTGGAGTTCCACTTACAACATTTGGTCTTAATCCTGAGCATATTTCTCGAATAAGTTGCTTATCATGGGGTTTGTCAAAGTAAGGACGTACACCAGACGATAACATCCACATGATCATACCAAAGCTATAAATATCAGATGCTTTGGTTAACTTATTTCCACTAAAGATCTCTGGAGCAATAAAAGGTACTACACCATAAATTTGTTGAAACGATATTTGTTTATCAACAGGCCCGTATAATCCGGTATCTGCGATTTTAGCAACAATCGAACCCATTTCACTTTCAACCAATATGTTCCCTCCATGCAAATTTCTATGAACGAGATCATACTCATGGATAAATTTAAGACCAATCGATATTGACCACAATATATCTATGATATCTCTCCAACAAATGATTCCCATGGATTCTTCAAGGAACGAATATAAATTACCGTTATCATAATATCTCATAACAAGCATATAATGCGATGTTTGGTCTTTGGTTATACCAAAACAATCTGCAAGTGCACCACTTTGTAAGCATTTATGATATCTAAATAACTTTTCAAATTAAATTAGGAAATAAGTATTATATTAATGTGAATATTACAATAATAAAAAACAAATATTAGGATGTGACTTTAACAAGTTATTAGCCGCCGTCGAAATTTAATTATATTGCATTAATGTACCGTAATATCGTAACTTCGACGGTGACAATATCTGAAATAAAACATTTTTGTAAGCGACTGAAATCGAATTTTGACTGCTCACTTGATTTAAAAATTCTTGACTCATATTATGAGAATTATTCAAACGTTTCAGTATGACTTTAATTGGGCCACTACGATTCCATACCTCGGCTTCCTCATCTAGGTTCCATACTGGACCTTCCATCCATATTGCAGAATAAATTGAGCTATAAGCACCTTGTTTTCTAGTATTCTCAACTAAATCAAATTGATCAAAATCAATCCACTCTAGGTAATCCATACTCTCGTTTGCATTTAGTTGAGTATATCTAATTAATTCATCTATCTTATAGTGTCCACTAGTCCAATTGCGGAAATTTTCTTTCAAAGTTTCAATATCGCATGTTTTGCACCATGCTGCAGTAGTTCGTTGCCTCTTGCAATATGGACAGTTGCCGTATAATGAAAGTTGGCCCGTAATTCCAAGCATGTTAGCTAGACAATTAGAAAGCGAAGAAAAATTCAGAAATTCAGGCACTATATAAGTTTCTTTTTTGCTACCTGGTGGCGTGATGTAAATATATAGCGTGATCGCCGGGAAAAATTGAAAGAAATTCCATGCAGATCGATAGCCGCCTATAAAAGCCGATATACCTTGAGTGAGAAATCGTACGATTATTGCTAATTTTGAGTAATTCCGCATTCTCCCGAACAAAATGCTACATAATCCGTTGCCATTCTTCCTACCAAAATAATTGGTAGCAATTGGTGCCTTCTACAAGAAACGAACCTAAAACCGGAATTCATTAGATTAAAATTTAATCATAATTTTCCTTAGAAAAGTAGTAAAATCAAACCAATCAGATAGTATATGATGTTTAGGTGATGCCAATTTCTATAAACTTCCACTAATCCAATTATGGAAAATTTTTTCTTTGTCATGAGACCAAAAAACAATAGGTCATTTTTTTTGTAAGTGTTTCAAAGATTTAAGGGATTGTAAATAAACTTTCATTTTATAGAAGCAAGCACATTTACCATTGTTAAGAATAATACGGATATTAATTGTTATTGTTTTTAGAAAAAGAAAATTTCTTTCAATCCTATGGAGTATGTCAAATTCTGCAGTAAGTTGCATAAAGAATAAGCATATTCACTTTCCAGAAGCATATACAGTCGGACCTCTATGTACCGATACTGTTGTTTTGGGGAAAATATATCGGTATATGATCAAATTATCGTTACATATACCGTCATCAGTGAATCATAATCATGCGGGCCAAAATCCAATTCTTGCCAGCATTATGCAAACTCCGGATAGCTAATTTTTAAAATATCATGTGATTTGGATGGAACCTTTATGTTAATTCCGGCCAAATTTATTGTGTTGGCCCGAATTAATACCAGTGTAACCTAAAGTATCGGTACATCTTACCATGTATTAATTATAAAGGGGCAAAGAAAAGTATCGGTACATGTTACATCGTGAAACTATATATAATATCGGTACAACGAGATTTTTTTATTAATTGTGAAACGGGACATAGAAAATTTATCGGTACAGGCAATTATCGGTACATAGGATATCGGTACATAGAGGTCTGACTGTATATATTTAAACCCCCTTATTTCCATCCTACTTCAGATTTTTTTTCAAGTAAAAAAAAAAAAAAAATTCTAATATATATTTAAAACCCTTTCTTTCCATCCTACACTTATTAATACGTAATCTTTAATGTTGAATTCATGAAAAGTTAACGGAGATGTTTGTTTTTTATAGAAGCCATAGTGGAAGTTTTTGAATATATTTGGCGAAATCAATCCCCCATCTGATTTTTTTTTTTTTTTACTTAAAAAAAAAAATCTGAAGTGTCAAAGATTTTGCTGTCGGTTTTGTGTCAGTCGTTCAAATGATTTTCTAGATTTCGTACCAAAGACTCATTATCATCATTATTATCATATTCGACGTAATCATCACCATCTCAGGAGTAGTTGCGCCTTAATTTAAGTATTATCTCGATTTTTAAATCAAGTTTTTTATAAAAGACAATATACAGTATTTTATGCTACTGGTAAAAAGCTGAGTCAACCAACAAACGTAAAGATAAAAAAAGATCAAATAAAACTACAAAAGTTACTACACGATCACAAAAAAAAGATGAAAATTACCCGTTGTAGAGGTGAGTACAGATACCAACAGTATCACACAAATCAAATCTCAAGCAAATGTATAATCTATATCTTCCTCCCATCAGGTAATATCATCTAACAAATCCTGACTTCCTATTTTACCTGATGACCCAGAAGAAAACGAAAACATATCATTGGGTTGGTGCAGAGCAGTTTCCTCATCTATCTTTAAGAGATAATGACGAACGTGGTGACAGATTTAATGTTAATAATTCAGCAAAATGCCTGCCCTATTTGCAAAGAGATCATAAAGAAAAAAGTATATGGAATAATATAGTAGAATGGGTTCTGGTGAATATTGTGGAGAATGAACTTATTATCTCAATTGTTGAAATGCTCTTCAGGATGGTATCCCAGTAGTATCTGAGATGAAAATTTCGTCACGTGGATCTGATCAGGTTACGATTGAAATAGCCTGAAATTTAAGAAGGAAATGTTACATTACATTAGAAAGTTTACGGCTTTACGCGTTTTCATTATGGAATTTTTTAGCGATGAGCCAACTGAGAAGTGGACGTGTAACGTTACTACAGAAATAAAATAAAGTCAACAAAACCCTGAGTGAAATGTTAATTACAATCAGAAAAGACCTAAGACATTTCAGTAAAAAAGAACTTAAACCTCATCTCCGCGAAAAAGCAAAAAATATTCTTGATAATTGGGATGTAAGTATTGAGCTCGTGAACCAGAAAGTATTGTCCATTACAATCCGTAAAAGAGTGGCGCTTCTTTATTTTCAAGTTCCTGGTTTGAGATCTGCTGGTTCTGTGAGGAGGAGGAACCTGCTACGTACCTTTCTTAAACATCAAACAACTTGTCTGTTAAAAGTCAACTCTTCTATTGTCGAGAGTACAAAGTGCAAACTTGTTTGGTCATATTTATGAACTGCTGATTCACGTCTCTTTTATTTCATTTTTTTTAGAAATGGACAAGAAGCACAAAGAGAACTGAAAAACGAGCAAAACAACGAGAGAATTCTGATGATATCAACATAGAAAGAATTGAAAAGATTGTTAGTCCAATGACTAAATGTACTAACAACCTGAAAACGGAATTTCGTATACAAACAATTAAGTTATATCTCTGTCCAGAAAACGATGATTGGGACTACAAATATGATACGGTTAGTAAAGCAAAAGGATATCTTAAAGCCGAACACCAACTTACTCTAGTGTTGTCGAATGACACTGAATGACATTGAAATGACATCAATGATATTAAATGACATTGATTTTACTACGAAAAAGTATGAGAAATGACAAATGTCATTAGAAAAATGGGCAAATGACATGGCAATTTAACAACACTGTCAGACTTACTCGAGCACAGGAGATCCTTTTGGGCAGTTCTACATGTAAGACAAATCAACCTCTAATCGCACCAGATACAGCTGAAACATTGGAAACAGTAGTAGATATTCAACTGGTTCAAAGCTATGAACTAAAGTCGTTTCACTCCATCCTTGAGACTGAATCGCAAACGCAACTATGACTGAACTTAGTAAGAATTCTTAAGATGAAGCTGTTCAATTTATAAGAAATTATAATATTTTTATTAATTATTTGCGGTACATGGTATTAATTATAAAAGAAAATTAAAATTTTAATCTTTATGTAGCTGTTAAGGTTTCGCTTTCTTAATCATCTTAATTTCTTGTTAATAAATAATTTAATAAAAAAAAATGTACATAATTTCTTTCGCTAATTAACTATATATAAATAAAAATAACTTGTACAAAAAAAAAAATAATAACGATAATAAACAGTCTGTCGTCCCTTTCTTCATTAAAAAATAAAAAAAAAATAAGCTTCTATAGTAATAGGGAAGCCATAGATATCATTGAGAGCCGTGATGATAAATAACTGAGACTAACGTCCCGTATACAATTTTAAACTATTGATAGACTTTAGCTTATCCTTCAGTTTTGTCACAATTAGCCTTATGAGATCCAGCATCTTGTGCATAATCCTTACTATATATTTGCAAAGTATATTAAAAATAAAAATCGGTTCATACATTCATTAAAGTTAATAATAAAATCAATATTATTGAATAATATTTATGAAAAAATTAACATTATTCAAAATAGTACTGTACCGTATGAATATTAACGTCAATTGAATAATTGATAAAATATTCTCTTATAAAAAGTAGCTACTATAATATTGTTATATAACCGCATGATACATGTTAGCGGCATTAAAGTTGCTATGCGCCTGTATCATGTTGATCAAGGCAAAAAAATAATGCTACACGAAAAATAAATTACAAGTGTCGGGACATAGCCGATAATACACGAAAAGCAAAGTAAAAAAAAAATTGAAGCGCTTCACTAACGCCTATCTGTTTTGATGCCCATCATTTTTTGATCAATTTTTTTTTGATTCTAGCCCTCTTGCTAGCTGGAAAACTATCGGTACTAATCCATCATTCAACAACCCACAATTGGTACTCGCTGCCACTTGTAGAATTCAGCACAGAAATAGTCAAATAACTGTTACCAAAATGCGATCCATGGTTTGTTCCATCTTATTTATTTGATATACACTTTCAAGTTGTGCCAGATTCTAAGAAATAAAATGTCGGTGTTAATGTCATTGAATCTCCTTAAAAAAGCACAAACGCAAGTAGTGGACTTACAGTACCTGTGCATAACCTATCTTGAAAGCGCAAGACTTTCCTTCAGTGATACAAAGGAAGTCATTCAGACTTTTGATTGCGTAGTCAATTTATCTGGTCGATTCTTCGACAGATGTATCTTTTTGTAATACTATGAAGGTATCTTGGAAGGTAAGTTTTTTTGTAATAGCGATAGATGCGTGAAAGATCGATAAAATAAATTTGCAACGTTAAAAGAAAGAAATTTAGTAAATTTAGTGAATATTAATTAAATATTAAAAAATATTTAAAGATTCTTGCCGGACTAGGCACTATTCACTTCCAATCGTTTATAAGAATCATTCACGCGATGAGAACTCGTGAATTCTTGCGGATTGTCTCTCACCTTGTCAATTCCCATTTCTATGTTAGTATATAAACACGTTTACTAGATAAAATGAAGAAAAAAACAAAATAAATAACGGAATTTCTTCGTAGGCTGCAAGGAAAAGAAAATAAATTATTATATACGATGATCCATTATAAATTGAAATAATATTAAGAGTGCATTCACTCACCAGGAGTAAGCTGTCATATCTTCTCCATTGACCTTATTTCTAAAACAAAATTTTCTTCAATTCGTCAAGAGATCTATATGAAGGATAATTGCATAATTTCTGGCTGAGACCTTCAATGAGTCTACAAGTCTCGTTACTGATCCTAATGCCAATCAATATTTCTCTTTTGCTAAGAAAGTCAGGCACAACAATTTTCTCTCTAAGAAGAATTTTAATATCATCAAGTTTTAAATCCTTTTTGCAAATATTCGATAAGCTCTTCTGTATTTAGACCCTTAGCATCGTCCGCCATTGAAACTTCATCCATTATTAAGCTTAGAAGACATGACGTTTATGTGTATATTTGTGCTTGTGAAAAAAAAATTATGCACCTACTGAAAATGATAATCAAAAACATGCTTATATAAGAATTATCGATCAGTATAACATCGCGTGACATTTTCAACACGTGACGATTAGGGATATCGATATAAAAGTGGATTATTGGGGTCTCCATTAACATATCAGAAATCAATTGCTTGCATATGCCTTTTTGATAACACTCTCAGGATAAACTTGTCGAAGAGGAATGATGTTCCTAATTTATCTTGGATTTCCGCTAACTGGTCATTTTTAACTATAAATCAAATCGGTCACACGTAGCCATTTTCACCAATCAATGAAGGGCCCTGTGACCGATATAGCCCACATCCAATAAAAGTGTTATCGTTCTGACGTTTTTGATCATGCATTAACTAATAACATCTTAAATAAGCTTTCTATAAATTTCATTTTTATAAGCTTTATTTAAACTTTCCGACAAAACATTCATTTACGCCATTTTTTTACTCCACTTTATTATATCGATCATGTGTTATTGCTATGGCTAATAAAAATATCGGTCTATGAAATCTGCATGATCCTATTTGGCTGAACGATAAAAGATATTATTAGCCATGTTAAGTTGTTTATATGTAAATTCTAAATTTTACGTTATTTTGACTATTATTTTACCTGGCACTTCGATATTTTTGCTCTTTTGATATGAATAATTTAACTTTATCTTCTATGGCAAATCGACAATTAACAATTTTATCCATTCAGCAAGCCACACCTATTTTAGATCTAAACTCGACATGATATGAAACGAGCTTAATCATTTTTAGTCCAGTCCACTCCATCAAATGATATTTAGAATTTTTTTCAGTGAAGAAATTACATTATTATTCTGCCGGAGTAGATGCCAAAGAATAGGGTCATAGGGTATGTCAGTAATTACATTTAATGTAGTCATAATAAAGTATTTATAAAGATTAAAAATTGACTTATTTTATATTTAAGCGAAAATACTGTCTATGCAATTCAATATAAGAGCGAGCGTAATTCTAATTTGTTTCAGATTTTTTTTTAAAAGTACGTTATTATTAACATTAAGTATATTCGTATGATAGAATGGTATGATAGTCGATTCATTCATTTATTTCTTATAATATTAAAAATCCGATGTTAAAAAAAAATAATAATATAATGTTACTTGTTTCAACAGATGTAATGAAAAAATCTTGAAATTGAATTCATTATTGTAAAAGTATTTTATTTTGTGAAAATAAAATATAATATAATAAATAGTTTTTTTTCGTTTCGATTAAAAATATTTTTTTCAAACGTTTATATAAAATATGAACATTCTTGTTTTGTTTGTAATTGGTTAATTTGATCCGATAATCCGATAATCCGTGAATAGCGTGGTCTATGTATATATTCAGTTCAATACTTTACAATCATCAATAAACTGGTTAATAATCTTGAGAGAATTGACAAGAGGTTTGATTAAGATTAAATGGTGGAGTATATGTAAAAAGAATAAATATTTAATGAATATTTGGTGAATATACGGAAGCAAGTGTGGAACGAACGATGTAATGAAACAATAGAACTGGAAAAACAATTAGGGACTTAAAAAGGAAAAAGAAACGGATAGATGAAATCGATGAGGATGCGGACGATAACTCAGAATATCACAAAAAAAGTATAAAAAAAATCAGAACTATTATAAAAATGGATCTTGATGGTAAATTTAAAAATGACGTATTTATACTAGGAATATCAAATAAAAGTTCGTAGGGTAACAAAGTAATTAGTAATTTAGTTATACATAATTAGTTAGTTTTTATATTTTTAGAGTAAAGAAATTTTATATTGCGAATAGCTCTCTGGTTTCGTTAGTTTTGCTTTGCTTGAAGCGGCAAAGTTGTAATATGGAGAGAAATTAATGTAGAAATATATTAATTTTCAATGTATTTTTCTTTTATATTTACTTTGTAAAATTTCTGTCGTACTTTTACTAATAAAACAAAGGAATATGTTTATTATTAAAAAAAAAAATAAAAATAAACTAAATAAATTGGCACAGGAGAAATTTAGAAGATAAATAATTTTCAACTGAAACGAATTTCGGTCGATTTATTATTTTTGTCCTTTAAGATTGTGAACATATATATATTATTAAACTTATCTTATTGTACTATTGGAAAGAAATAAAGGAAAATTATAAGATGAACTAATATTTTTCTGGGGTGATGAAGATACTATTGCAGTTTCTAAAAAATGTATGATTTTTCAATCCTCACCTCAAAAATAATTTTAGAGGGATCAATTAATAAATTCTTAGATAAAATAAAGAAAAAAAAATTTTTTATTTAAAAATTAATTCAGATAAAAAAACTAATAATAAATAAATATAAAAAATAAATCACTTTTAAATATAAAAATGATTTCTTAATATTTACTAATAGTAGACCAGCTAACTCAAATAAATTTTTTTTATCATGGTATCATCAGAATGCTATTTGCCAAGCATTTCGCTTTCTAACGTTTGTAACCAAGGTTGAGCGTCTCTTTATTAACGCAAAACCCTCCCAATAATAATATATTTTTTAATATATCTTATTTTTCGCTTATTTGATCCTTTCTACTAAGATATAAAATACTAAAATAAATAATAATATAAACTAAGTTAAATAAAAATATTTAAATATTAACTTTAAATTATTAAATACTGCAATATTCTGACTAATCCAGAAAATAATCTACTAATAATTATTTAAGACTCATCATTCAAATTATCTTCTTCTTGATTAATTTCGTTGAGATCTATTATTAGAATAATTAAACAAAATTAGACAAGAAAACTATTAATAAGATAATAAATTACTTAAATAAATTATTTTACCTGATTCACTGAATTGAACATCAAAGCATTCTGAAACTATAAATTAATTAAATAATAATATAATGTTAAAATAAAATATACAGTAAATTTATAATTACAAAAATAATTAATTATTATATACTACTCACTTAGGTTTTCTGATACAGATGAAACATCATCTATTATTAAAAAAAATTGACATCGTTAAAACTTGGATAAGATTTTTTCATAATTAAAATTGAAAATTTACCTGGATTAACTTGAAATGATGATAAATCTAAAGAATTTACTGGTTCTGGAAGATTTTTGAAATTTAAAAGTCTACTTGTATAGATTGCTTGAGGATGAGTTTTAATACTTTCAGACTTATTTTCATTTGAACTGTTTTTCAGTGATTTTTCGCTAATTTTTGTATAACATTCTCTCATTTGAGAACGAATTTCACTATTGAATTTCTCATCTTCTTTATCCCATTTTTTTAATATTTGATATAATTCTTTAGCAGTTGGTCTATTTTCAGCTTTAGCATCCCAACATTTCATAATTAAATCTACAAGAAATTTTGGAATATGTTCAGAAATTTTTGGTCTAAGTCCTTTACATATTTTAACAGCTAAAATATGGTCATGAGGAATATCATTAAAAGGAATTTTTTCAGAAAGAAACTCATTCATAATTATTCCAAATGAATAAATATCTGCTGCTTTTGTATATTGATATCCACGTAAAACTTCTGGTGCCATATAAGGTAACACTCCATAAACTCCTTCTTTACCTGACATCACATTTGCTGGTTGACACATTCCTAAATCACTTATAAATATAGCCCCACCATATAATATATTTCCTGAATGAAAGTCTTTATGGACTTTTTCAGCATTATGGATACTTAACAGTCCATTCGCAATGCTTGATAATTCATAAAGTTTTACAGTATCACAATAATTATTTAAATAGTAATTTCTTAAATTTCCTTCTTCACAATATTTTAAAACCATCATATAATCTTTGGTATTTGGATCTCGAGTTAGTCCATAGCAGAAAATGATACCCCGAAAATAAATCTGAAGATGAGATTTGATCTAATAATTAAAATTTTTTAAAAAAAATTTAATAAAAATAACAATGACAATTTAAACATAATGCACACTAAATTAATTTTTTTTTATTTAATTACCTCATTTATAAAATCAGCACTAATTTCAGAAGAATTATCCAAACTTTTTAATGCAACTTTACAATTTATGTTTCTTTTCCATCTTTGATTTTCAATGTCCCAATACCTAATATTTCCTTCAGGCCATTCACCTGAATAAATTTTACCAAAACCTCCTCTGGTAATATAAATAACATTTTGAAATTTCTCAAAAGGTATCCATTCAAGACAATTAAGGCGGTGTAAAGAATTAAGTTGTGAATGTTGTATTAATTCATCAATATATTTATTTCCACTAGTCCAATTTTTAAAATTTTCCTTAAATCTTTTTGAATTACAAGATTGACACCAATTTTCTCCCATGCCAGGTTCATTACATTCTCCACATATACCATATACTTCTTTTCTTTTTTTTATTTCATCCATATAGATTATTCTATCATCAATCTCTTGTGATCTAGTAGCTGAATCAATAGAAGAAATTGTAACATGTTTCTAAATAAGTAATCAAAATATATTTGTTAATTAATCAAAATATTTATAATAAATTATAAATTGAAATTTCATTTACATGATATTTATTCGAATCAACTCTTTTCCATAAATTTCTTGGCTTTTCTTTGGATATTTTATTTAAAATTTCCATACTAGTATTTCTTGGCTTTTTGTGAATATCTTTTTTAACAATTTCGAACCAATTTCAAAATGTTATTAGCAGTAATTTTATATACTGTATATATAGTACTGTTATTTAGTACTTTATAATAAACGAAAATTATTAAAACAAATTTAGTGAACGTAAAGTTATTTTCACTAAATGTATATAAAAATTTGCACAACATGCATTAATTGCATCATGCACATCTCCATACCAATCAGAAATCAACAATTTTGTCAGCCGCACATTATTATTGTCAATTAATCGAACAATTGTGAAACCATTTGGATAAATAAGGAATCGGTCAAAATTTGATGACTACTTCAGATATTTAAATAGTTTTTTTATTAAATTAATAATTTACAAATTGAAGAATATATGATAATTAGTATTATATAAATTTTCCTATATTTAAATATTAAAAGTTTAATGTGTATTTAATTCAATAATTCGTTGCATTTTCAATGATATTTGGTGGTCACAATTGCGTGAAGAAAGTTACATTATTATTTTGTTGGAATAGATACCAAAAACTCTAAGTAACTATATTATAGGAAAGCCGTCACGTCACGTTTGGAAAGTGAAATCTTTCATTTAATATGATGGTGACTTGAATAAGCAGGGACATGATGATCGTTCTTTTATTTATTTATGTTCTGTAACTTCGTTTAATGTCTATTTATATATTAATAATTAATTTTATATTTACTTTATAACGCCTATGCAATTCGATGTAATAAGGATGGGCATAATCCTAATTTCATTTCGGATTCTTTAAAAGACACGCTATCGTTAATAGAAAGTATGATAGTGAACACATTTTAAAATACTTTGATTAATAAATAATATTATAGAAATAGTAGTATTTACTATAATCGGTTTGCCATGATTCCATAGATTGAATGTTACTAGTTTCAATAAATGTAATGTTTTCTAGAAAAAAAACCTTTCAATGTCTCGATTCTCGAGAACCTTGATATCATATAAAATGGCTGGTACAATATTACTAAATTTATTATATAAACTTTTTTAAAAGAAATGTATTGTATACAGTATATATAACATTTATAAATTTAAATAATAATGTTCTAGTTTTGCTTCCAGTCCATGAATAACATGATCTATAATTAATTAATACTTTACTTTCGTCATTAAACTGGTTAATAATCAAATAAATTGGTGCAGGCGAATCTTAGAAGATAAAAATTCTTAATTGGACCAAATTTTGATCAATTTATTATTTTTGTCCTTTAAGATTGTGAGCATTATATATTTTATTAAACTTAAAATGAAATAAAAGAAAATTATAAGATTACATGATTTTTTTCAACCCTCACCTCAAAAATAATTTTAGACAGATCAATTAAAGTATAAAAAAGAAAGAATAATATTTTATTTAAATTTATTCAGATAATAATAAATATATAAAAATAAATCATTTTAAAATAATAAATTTGCTTTTTCGCAACTAATTTAAAGTTTTTCTAATGCTTAATAGACCAGCTAACTCAAGTAAAAATTTTTTTATCATGGTATCAGAATGCTATTTGCCAAGCATTTCGCTTTCTAACGTTTGTAATCAGGGTTGAGCGTCTCTTTATTAACGCAATACCCTTCCAATAATAATATATTTTTCAATATATTTTATTTTTCGCTTATTTGATCCTGTCATGAAAATTTCTACTAAGATATAAAATACTAAAGTAAATAAAAATATAAACTAAGTTAATAAAAATATATAAATATTAACTTCAAATTTATTAAATACTGCAATATTCTGACTAATCCAGAAAAAAACCTACTAATAATTTAAGACTCATCATTCAAATTATCTTCTTCTTGATTAATTTCGTTGAGATCTATTATTAAAATAATTAAAATAATATTAGACGAGAAAATTATCAAATTATTTCAAATAAATTATTTTACCTGATTCACTGAATTGAATATCAAAGCATTCTGAAACTATAAATTAAATAATAACATAATTTAAAATAAAATATACAGTAAATTCATAATTACAAAAATAATTACTAATTATTATACTACTTACTTAGTAGGTTTTCTGATACTGATGGAACATAAAAAAAATTGATATCGTTAAAAATTGGATAAGATTTTTTCATAATTAAAATTGAAAATTTACCCGGATTAACTTGAAATGATGAATTTACTGGTTCTGGAAGATTTTTGAAATTTAAAAGTCTACTTGTATAGATTGCTTGAGGATGAGTTTCAATACTTTCACATTCGATCTGTTTTTCAATTTTTTTTTCTTTAATTTTTGCATAACATTCCCTCATTTGCGAATGAATTTCACTATCGAATTTCCCATCTTCTTTATCCCATTGTTTTAATATTTGATACAATTCTTTATTTAGCAGATGGTCTATTTTCTGCTTTAGTAGCATCCCAACATTTTATAATTAAATCTGCAAGAAATTTTTGGAATATCTTCAGAAATTTTTGGTCTAAGTCCTTTACATATTTTAACAGCTAAAATATGATCATGAGGAATATCATTAAAAGGAATTTCTTCAGAAAGAAATTCGTTCATTATTGTTCCAAATGAGTAAATATCAGCTGCTTTTGTATATAGATATCCACGTATAATTTCCGGTGCCATATAAGGTAATACTCCATAAACTCCTTTACCCAACATCGCATTTGCTGGTTGACACATTCCAAAATCACTTATAAAGAAAGCTATACTACATAATAATATATTACCTGAATGAAAGTCTATGAACCTTTCCAGCATTATGGTACTTAACAGTCCATTTGCAATTAATGAAGTTTTATAGTATCATCGTAATTATTTAAAAGTAATTTCTTAAATTTCCTTTTTCACAATATTTTAAAACCATCATATTTAATCTTTGGTATTTGGATCTTGAGTTATTCCAAAGCAGAGAATAGTAATACCCAGATAATAAATCTGAAGATGAGATTTGATCTAATAATCAAAATTTTTTTAAAAAAAATTTAATAAAAATAACAATGACAATTTTGATATAATACACACTAAATTATTTTTTTTATTAATTACCTCATAGTACTAATTTCGGAAGAATGATTATCCAAACTTTTTAATGCAACTTTATAATTTATGCTTCTTTCCCATCTTTGATTTTCAATATCCCAATAATCAATAGAACCTTCAGGCCATTCACCTGAATAAATTTTACCAAAGCCTCCTCTGGTAATATAAGTAACATTATGAAATTTTTCAAAAGGTATCCATTCAAAGCATTTTAAGATAATGTACAGCATTAAGTTGTGAATGTTGTATTAATTCATCAAATATCTTTATTTCCACTAGTCCAATTTTTAAAATTTTCCTTAAATCTTTAGAATTACAAGATTGACACCAATTTTCTCCTGTGCCAGGTTCATTACATTCTCCGCATATACCATATGCTTCTTTTCTTTTTTCTATTTCATCCAAATAGATTACTCTATCATCAATCTCTTCGGATTTGGTAGCCGAATCAATAGAAGAAGAAACTGTAACATGTGTCTAAATAAGTAACCAAAATATATGTATTAATTAATCATAATAATTATAATGAATTATAAATTGAAGTTGCATTTACATGATATTTATAAAAATTAGCTTCTTTCCATAAATTTCTTGGCTTTTCTTTGAATAACTTTTTTAAAATTCCATGATACTTATCAATTACGAAATAAATGTGTTAACTACAGTGAATTGACTATATGAGTAGTACTGTTATTTACTTAATAATGAATAAAAATTATTAAAACAAATTTAGTGAACGGTTTAGCTCAGGGCTAAATGTATATGCACAACATGCATCATGCACATCTGAAGCCACAACCCATACCAATCAGAATCAACAATTTTGTCAGCCGCACATTATTATTATCAATTACCTAATCGAACAACTGTGAAACCATTTATATAAAAAGGAATCAGTCAAATTTTTGATGACTAAATTTCATATATAATTTATAAATTGAAGATGGCAACTAGTATTATATTTTAATTACATAAAATTTCATTAGTGGATAATTCAATATTAAATGTAACAATCAATATCAGTCACTGGAAATGTGGAAATGTCACGTGCAGATCATTTTCATGTTAAAATTACAGTATTTTTGTTAACATTGAGCAAATTATAGTTAAATGCTAAATTCCAATATACTATATTTATACAAGTTAAAAAATTAATACTATCTTTTTTTCGATTTTTAATAGTAATATTTTTTTTTTTTTATAAAGTATACCAAAAACTTACTTTAAAAACACAAATTTTAAGATTCTTTTCAAAATATAAAGAAATATATATTTATTATACAATTTTAAAAGTAAGAAAATATGTAACTTTATGAGTAGAAAAAGTTTTTCTAAGCTCATAATAGTGGTTATTCAGGCAGATTTTGCACAAAAATATAAATCAAAATTACAGTATTTAGTATTTTTAAAAATATACAAAGATTTAGAACACAATTTCAACACTTTGGTTCTAAGTAAATCGCCCTTATAAGTTAAATGAAAATTGTTCAGCAAGATTGAAACTTACCTATAAATCAAATTTTATAAGTTTGTTAACGATACTGGCATGACTACTTTAACTTTTATAATTAAACTAACTTTAAATTTCGTTCAGCAACTTCGGAGCGTAATATTGGCATTTTGGCTATAAGTATATCGACTTTATAAATTAGACGAAAATGTTCAGCAAGGTCGAAACTACTTGTATCATAATTTATGAATTTTTAATTAATACTTATGACGCAATTAACATTATTCGTTGCAGCACTAATTTTCGATCTTTAAATTTTTTTACACCTGATTAACAACTTCAGAGCGTAATTTTGGCACTTTGGATCTAAGTAAATCGCCTTTGTAAATTAAGAATTAAGGAAAAATTGTTCAGAATGATCAAATCAATCTACATCTCAATTAGTATCATGAATTTTTGGTTAATTTTCATAGCGCAATTAGTATTTATGTCTTATACACTACTGATCTGTAACTTCAAAAGTAATTTCAGCACTTAATCACCTTTGTAAAGTAAGTGAAAAATGTTCAGCATGGTTGAATCTACTATTTCAATTTTCATGAATTTTTGATTAATACTCATGACGCACTTTTTTTATTTTAATATAAAAATACATTAACTTTAAATAAAGATTCAAGTTGAATAATAAAGAGTATGTAAATATTTTTTTAATAAAATTGTAGAAGTTGTCAATAAGTTTAAATTTTTTTTAAATTAAACTGTTTATATTGTATAAGTATGATATTATATATAATCGATTTTTTCATTTTAACTAAAATTTAAGCCGGCATTATGAATCTGGCCAGAATTAACAAAAATTTGGCCGGAATTATGAATTGTTGAATTGCCTATTCAATTAACTTTAATTATATACATATATACATATATTTTATACTTGAAGAAAATATTTACCACAAAATTTTTTTTACCAACCTTAGTGAAAAAAAGTTGCCTCCTTTTTTTGTGACAATTCAGCGATAATTATAAAAGTAAAATTTGTGCTGTCGATTCACTTTCTTATAATAAATACTTCAATTAAGTAAAATTCAATTCGGTGCAGTGATAAAACAGCGAATATTTTTTGCTACGGTATCACCATTGCCGATTGTCACGTAATTATCTCAATGTAAGATCACGGGATTGCGAAACAAAATTTTAGTAAAATTTATTTAGTTAAATGGCCTGAATGATATGTTCTTAGTTCGGATGTTGAGAATCAAAAATGGTACAAAAGTTGCAAGTTGCATTAGAAGTTTGGATAATTCTACAGATATTTTAAATGAACGAGGTAACTAAATAAAAATCAAATTATATTAGAATTATTATTTTATTTAAAATTAAAATATTTGAAAGTATCATTAATTATATGAGAATAACTCAAGATCTAAATCCCAAGGATTATATAGTGGTCTTATAATTAGAATTCGAGAAATTATTACTATTTAAACAATGATATTTATAACATTACTAATTTATTTGGACTGTTAAAAATCCATAATGCTGAAATAGTTTTACTTGGGTATTCCGAAATTAAACACCCCGAAATAAGCAACCCTGGCCCGCATTATGGCTACTTTGGCCAGAATTAAGTTCAAAAAATGGTTGTTGAATTTCGGAATGGTACGGTATTTATGCGATATAGGTGTATATTGTATATATAAGTAGTAATTTAATTGAATGGTATCAATCGGGACTTTTCACCGAAATCCATTTCGTCAAAGCCATTTCGTCGAAGGGATGTTTCGCCGAAGGGGAATTTCACCGAGGGGACATTTCGCCGAAATACTATTTCACCGAAACCGATTTCCATTTCGCAGAAGCCATTTCACCGGATGGACGTTTTGCCGAATGGACATTTCGCTGAAAAATTATTTATTCCTGGTCCGATCTGGATATCCATTTATCTGCAAACAGATAATCCGTGACTTCCATCACGGATACAGATTTCTACCAATAAAAAATCTGGATAAATCTGTGCATTTGACTAATTTTGGTTATTGTACTAAACACAAGGAAATCTTCATCTAGAAAAATTTGAATTAGATGAAATTTATTAAAGTTGTTTCGTTGTTAGAGTACATTATTTTCCTGAAAACATTTAATTTATTGCTTAGAAATTAATATCAGTTACTTAAATGCTAATGTGATAATATCTTGGGAAAAAAAAAAATTCATTTTTATTTTCATTGCGTCTTTTATACTAGGAAGCGGAATCCGTTATTAAGTCCGAATTGCCATTTAACTATTAAAGTTTTTTTTGTTGCACAATGTCACGTGAGTAGCAAAAATATCATTCTTGATAGACATATTTTTTATATATCAAGAATGACACTTTTGCCGGACGGACATCCGGTCATGATCTTGTATATCAACTTGCGTAGAAATATATCAGGTTTGATACGCAAACTAAAAAAAATTATGAAAATCTTTTCTTTTTTAGATAATTTTTGATAATGCTATTATAGTAACCGACTGACATTATGATAATTCCGGCCCTGAAAAAATGCGATAGTAAAAAATTTTTTTCATCACCTGACCCCTATATATATCGCTACCATTTTCGTGAAATGGACGATTAGGTGAAATGGATTCGATAAAATGTACTGTACTTTCGGTGAAAAGTCCTTTCGGCGAAACATCTTGTGGTAAAAGAGGAGTTTATGAAGTATTACCTTATATGGGGTCTCTAAAGCCATGTTCGCACCAGAAATTTTACGTGAATTTCGATGTCAATATACAAAAGCAGTAGTTATTTATTCATTTGGAATAATTGACTAATTCTTTTTAGTCATTTCATTTAATTTTCTATATCGTATTTACTTTTTCTAACGGAGTTAAAGCCTGGAAAGGTTACGTGTAACAAAAGATCATAAACAAACGCAACATGACGCTAACGATAATAATATATCGACATTGATTCAGTATATTTATTATGAACGAGTAAAATTCGCAAATGGAATTCCAAATTCCAAATATCATCATGGTCTTTATACATCAATGAAAAAAAAAAAATTTACAATAGAAAATTCTTTGATGGAATATCCCATCTAAAATGATAATTAAAATCTTGGTGTTCTCGGGAAAAGTTTAAAATTGGTTGTATAGTTTATTTTATATTAAAGAAAAAGTTATTTATTATATTTATTTTTGAATATTTTTGAATTCAAGTTTATAAATTCTAAATCAAAAATTCTTTTTTTTTTATTTTATACGGATGGATTATACATACTGTAGTAAATTATTTTATATGAGTGATAATTTTTTATTATTTTGCGTAATAAATTATTTTATATGATGATAATTTTTTTTATTATTATACATAATAAATTATTTTATACGATGGCAACCTTTTTATTATTTTTGCATAATAAATTATTTTATATATACGATAATTATTTTATTATTATACATAATAATATGATGATTATTATACATAATAAATATTTATATTAAGATAATTTTATTATTTTACATATAAAGTAATAAAATAAAATAAAATTAAATTAAAATAAATTACGAAAATATCAACTATATCAATTATATCAACTAGCTTCATAATAAATTCTTAAATAAACGATAATTGGTTCAAGTTTATTTTTTGTTTATTTAATTACCGATTTCCTTTTTTTTAAATTCAAAAGAGTACATACATGATTTCCGATCTTGAGAAAAGAATAACTTCATCAAGATCGATAGATTTTAATAAATAAAGAAGTATAATGAAATAATTTTTAACCATATTATTTAATGTTTATTGGTTTATAATTAAAGGTCCGATACGTACATTCAGCATTATTATATACTCATTATCCAATTAATTTAAATTTATCCGGTTAATCGGTTAAAAAAATTCACTATTGTATACAGGGTTATAATTTATTTAGAATGCAATAATTATTATTTTGACAATAAAGAATTATTTCATTTTTTTTTCGGACTTTCTAAAAAAAAAAAAAATAACTATAAAGGGAAAATAATGATGTACAAAAATTAAGTAAATAAAATCGAACAAATTAAAGTTTTTTGCTGATTGTTTACATTCTAAAAATGTAAACGACGTAAACGTGCTTAATATTTTTGTTTTTTTTTACAAAAAAAAAAAAATAATAAATTCGTAATTGGTTGGAAATGAAAAAAATTCAACTAAACCATAGGTGATGTAAAACAGGTAAATATGTAACAATGTGTCGTGTTACTGTGTTACTTTCACAAAAAGGAAAAAAAGGAAAAATAAAATAAACTTTTTCAGTTAATAAATAGAACAAATTCATCCTTTTAATTGGAAAATAAAATATTTTCGTAATATGATTTGTTTTTTGTAGAGATTTTTCTAGAAAATAAAAATAAAAATAAAATAAAAATATTATTATGTTGACCAAGTAAAAAAAAATCAATGGTAAGACAATAATTATATATATATATATAATATATACGTAATGTATATATTTTATTATTATTAATTTATTATCATCAGTTATTATTATTATTATTATTATTTTCATAATATCATTTATTTATTTATATTGTTTTGAATAATGTTAGGGTTTTTTTTTTAATAAGTGTATTTTTGTTGATTTCATTGATTTCCTATAATAGAAGAATTGAATCAAATTTTTTACTATCACAAAGGATCCTCATGTATAACATACGATGACATACGATAACGTACTTTTTTCTTATAAAAAAATTAATTTAATATTTCTTTTTTTATAAATTATTGTATTTCTCGAAATTAATAAATAATACAAACGAATCATTATAAATCGGAATTATCCCCGAAATATATGGGCGTTAATTCACATGGATTAATCGAAAGATATTGATTGTCAAAAACTACTACGAAGAATTGAAAGAAATGTATGTATGATGTAATAAAGTATGTAAATGTTAAATAAACAATTCTTTTTATAGATGAATCAAAATAAAAAACAAGGGACTTTAAAAATATTTTTGTTAACTTAAATTATTGGATATTTATTTACTTGTTTGTATTACATTATAACACGTCTAATAAAATTTACCGAAAAAAAAACGCCACTAACACCAACAAATCAACGTACAACATTATATCTCATCTGTCAACAATTCAAAAAAGGAAAGTTATAATCATAATAAAAAAAAAAAATTTATTACATCTAAGATAATCGATGAACGATTTTTTTAATGTTAAATTAACGTTAAAATTAAAGTTAAATTAAAGTTTCGAAATACGTTAAATTAAAGTTAAATTAAAGTTCCGAAATACGTTAAATTAACGTTAAGTTAAAGTTTCGAAATACGTTAAATTAACGTTAAATTAAAAAGTTTCGAATTAACGTTAAATTAACGTTAAATTAAAATTTCGAAATACGTTAAATTAACGTTAAATTAAAGTTATGAAATTTCGAAATTTCGACGAATAATTTTTATCTTTATTTTTTTTTACGTCAAATTTTAAAATTAAAAGTAGACATTGTAAAGCGCAGTCGCGCAGATCAAAATTAAAATCTCTATAAATTTTTTTATTTATATTTATCAATTTACATGCAACAAACTTGACAAAAAAAAAAGTTGTGTCAAAGAATTACAAATAATAATTATTATATATATATATATATATAAATTTTTTTTTTTTTTTTTTTTTTAAAAAAAAAAAAACATTCAATTATTCATTTGATGAAGTTGGTAATATTTCATAAAACTTTGGTAATGCTTTACTTTTATAATTTACTGACTTTTCAATATTACCACTATTTGATTGATTTAATCTAAATTGCTCCGCAATATTAAATTCTTCTATTTGTGAAATATTATTTTTCCAATCTTCAAGAATTTTGGCTATATAATCCGCATTTGGTCGATCCTCAGGATTTTGAGACCAACATTTTGTCATTAATTCTATATAACAATTTGGTATACCATCAGGAATTTTCGGTCTAATCCCATCACAAATATCACGTAATAAATTTTCATCCCAATTATAATCATGATAAGGAGGTAAAGAAGTTATTATTTCATACATTATCATACCAAAACTATAAATATCTGATTTCATGGTAAATTGATTTCCTTTTAATACTTCAGGAGCTACATAAGGCATAACTCCATATAATAAATTTGAATCATTATTATTATTTTGAATTTTTGGTGTACATAAACCTAAATCATCAATAAAAGTATAATCATCATGTATTAAAATATTACTGGAATGTAAATTTTTATGAATTAAATTAGATGAATGAATTGATTTTAATGATTTTGTTATATCATTAATAATTGATATACGTTTAATCCATGTAATATTATTAAAATTATTTTTTAAATGATTTTTTAAATTTCCATCTTTAGCATATTCCATTACCATGATAGTATTCTTTGCAAAAGGATCTTTTGATATTCCATAACATCTTAATACATGATTTAATTTTGGTGTACTTTTATGATAAATTTCAAGTTCATTTAAATAATCTTCACTAAGTTCTTTTGAATTAAAAAATACTTTTAATATAACATCATTTTCTCCTGTTCTTTCCCATTTACCATCTTCATTTAAATCTAATATTCTTCCATCAATCCATTTTGCTAAATAAACTGTACTATAACCTCCTTCTCCTATTAATTGTAAATCCCTAAATTTTTCAAAAGGTATCCATTCAAGTAATTCACATATATTATTAGAATTTATTTGAGTTTTCTTAATAAATTCATCAATATTATAATTTCCACTAGTCCAATTATCAAAATCTTTTCTAAAAATTGTTGTATAACAAGTTTGACACCATAAAATACCTGTACGAGGTTGTTTACAATTTTCACATATTCCATAAAAAAAATGATTAGGATCATAAGATTTTTTTATAGTTTGTGGAAATAATTCAGATTTTGAACGTCTAAGAGATCCTTTAGAATGAGTACGTGATAATGATTTTGAACGAAGTGAACTTTTAGAATGAGATCGTGATACAGATTTTGAACGAGATGATCGAGTTGAACTTTTAGATTGAGAATGTGATGCGGATTTTAAAGTTGGGGTAATAGAAATTTTTGAATTAATGAAAGAACGTGGTGAAGGATTAGAAGGAGGTAAATCGGATAAATTATAAAATGTTGATCTTAATGGATAACGAGCGAAAGGCCATGATTCCGATATTTCTGTAGGTGTGGTAACAATGTTTGTAATAGTTTTAATATTATTATTACAATAATTATTGTTATTAGGTATTATCAACAATCCTGGTGTAGATGGTTTAGATGATAAAGGAAGTAAAGGAGGTAAAGGAGGAGATGATGATGATGAAGGTAAAAGAGAAGAAGAATTTGGAGGAGAAGGAGAAGAAGGTGAAGAAATTTTAGGAGAAATAAGAGGGGAAGTTGAAACAGAATAACGTAAAATTTCCAAAGATAAAGTTGGTTCAACATGAGAAACGTTTATAGTTAAAGAGGATTTAGGAGAGGAAGTATTGGTAGTAGTAGTAGAATTAGAAACAATTTTATCATCAGGTATTGCAGGTAATTCTCTTTCATTAATAGAAGTATGACGAGAAAGTTGAGAATATTCTTCACTTAATTTAGGTAAAAGAGGAACGGATTTACTTCGACAAGGATAATAAAAAGAATAATTATGAGTAGGAGTATGTAAATGAGTTTCATAAGTAGTAAGGGTAGGATTTATATAATTTTGATCATCTTTTAAATCTTTTGAATCAGTAGTAGTAATTATTATTTCATTACTTACTATTATTTCATTAAAATTATATCTTTTCTTTTTATTATGATTATTATTTAAATTATTATTACCCTTATTATTAAAAGCACCACTAAATATTGAAATTAATTTATTATTATATTTTGTATCATTTTCATCTAATGATGAATCTGATGAAGTTATAGATGCATTATCATCATCTATTGAATTGGTATCATTTTCTCTTTTTTCGTTGGAATTTTTCGGTATCTTTCTAAATATTGATGAAAGACTTCTTTGAAGTATTTGTGGTGTATTAACATTTTCTTGTTGATGTAAATTTGTTGTAGAAGAATATCTTCGTAAAGTTGAAAGTGAAAATTTTCCTTTACCAGAATGTGAATCTACATTAAGAGAATCAAATGACGTCTTTGGTTTTATCATATTATGTATCACTTATTTAATGCGGATTATTAATGCGGTGTTTTTTTTTTCCTTTTTTTTAAAAATAATAGTAAAAAAAAAGGAAAAGGAAAAAAAAGGAAAGTAAGAAAGAAAGTAAGAAAGAAAGAAAGAAAGAAAGAAAAAAACAAAGAAAATGGAAAATAATAATAAAAAAAAAGAAAGAATAAAGAATAATGAATGAATGAATAATGAATGAATGAAAAAAAAAAAAAAAAAAAAAAAAAAAAAAAAAAAAAAAAAAAATGAATGAATAACGAAATAATTTTTATTTATTAATTTTTTTTTTTTATTTTTTTTTTTTTTTTAAACAAGAAAAC